>JANRGW010014779.1:0-22924 GCA_024733675.1 Psilopsiagon aymara | reverse complement strand
CACTGGAATGGGTTGCCCAGGGAAGTTGTGAATGCTCCATCTGTGGCGGTGTTCAAGGCCAGGTTGGACAGAGCCTTGGGTGGCATGGTTTGGTGGGAGTTGTCCCTGCTCATGTTAGGGCTTTGGAACTAGATGATCTTCAGGTCCTTTCCAACCCTAACTATTTTGTGATTCTAAGACTATATGAAACATAGAAAAAAGTTGATCCTTGGACACAACTTGGCAGGTTTCCCTTAAAATCAGTGAAGCTCTGCCAATTTGTCACGCTTCTCATTTGCAAAATCCCCCTATATAATTCACTGAGTATTCTTTTCAGCAGACTTTATTTTTTTTTATTTCCTCTTAATATTGTCCAGAAATGAAAGTAACAATGGTGAAAATAATGGAAGTTATATTCTTTAAAAGAGTCTTATAAATTCACAGACTGAAATTAGAAGGACCTATTTTTTTCTGATGCATTGTTGAATTAAACATTTGATTTTTTCTTTTATTTTTTTTTTTCTTGGTCAACTAGCATATCTATTTTTCCCTACCAGAGCTGATAACAAACACGTTAGTCTGCATCTAACAATTTCTGAGTGGTATTAGCCACCAGTACGAGTCCACTATGGCCAAATATGAGCTTTTTAGCTTCTCAGCCAAATCTTTCTCAGTATCTTCCTTGCTTGATAACCATTTTGCCTACTGTTTAGGCCTTTGGCCTGGAAAGTCATTCGACAGAAACTTTGTTCTAAGTCATCACTTTCAGCTCTTGAAGCCTTTTTTATACAACTTTTCTAAGAGAAGCCATTTTCTTCTATCTGCTTTCATCCAGATTTCTCTTACCAAATGTAAACTACTTCTCTTTGGTTTTGCAGCCTTTTATATCTTCAGCCTCTGCCTCATCTTCAAGATGGCTTCCTGTTGGCTGCTGATGCCAGCCTTCATTTCTTCTTTTTGATTTCATGCAATTACTTTTGTGTTTTCCTTTTTGCTGCTCCTAATGCTTGAAAAGAATTTCATGTAACCAGCCACTAAATAGATCTGTAGTCTTACTGTTGATGCTAAAAACTCTATTTTTTTTTTTTTTCTTTGGTACCTAAAAGAAAACTCGGCAAAACCTAGGTCAGTAGTGGTACATCATTACAGGTGGGACCATCTGGTGTTGTACTTGTGGATTAAACCCAGATGGTAACTCAGAGCCATGCAGCTGCTCACTTGCTCCTCCCCTTCATCCCCCCAACTCCTGGAAGGATGGATGGAGAGGAGAATTGAAAGAATGTAAATCCCACGGGTTGAGGTAAGAACAGTCTGGTAACTAAGGTCTAATACAAAATCACTACTACTACCACCAGTAATAATAATGATAAGGGGAATAACAAGGGAAGAGAATATAAAACTAAAAAGAAAAGTAAATAAGCACAAGTGGTGCACAATACAATTGCTCACCAGCTGCGAACTGATACCCAGCCCTACCTGAGCAGCAGTGTGGGCCTTCCAGGTAACTTCCCCCGGTTCATATACTGGGCATGAGGTGCTGTGGTATGGAATACCCCTTTGGCTAGTTTGAGTCAGGTGTCCTGTCTCTGCTTCCTCCTGGCTTCCCATGGCCCTCCTCACTGGCAGAGCATGAGACTGAAAAGTGCTTCGTTGGGGTAAACATTGCTTAGCAACAAATAAATACATTGGTGTGTTATCAGCATTGTTGTCAGGCTAAAGTTGAAAACAAAGCACTGCAACACCTACTAAGAAGGAGAAAAGCAACTGTTAGAGCTGAACCCAGTACTGTTGCCTTGGTATTTGTTCCTCACCCTTTTTATATCCATAATGTAATTTCATTGGGGTAGAGTGATATGTGGTTTGCTCGTGTTTCCACAGCACGCAGCACAGGAGAATCTTCATGCCTAAATACAGTTCCTCCATGAAGCAATGTTAGGTAAGCCACAGCATATTAGGGAATATCTGAATACCAATTCTCGCTAATTCTCAGCACATATCCTGCAGAAGCCGTCAGCCTAGAGAAAACTCCAGTAGTCATCTGCTGCCTCAATTTCAGTTGGAGGGTGAAGATAAGTATGTTACTGAATACTTTTATTATTTGAGCTATCTTAAATGCTATGGTCATATATATTAAAATGTATGAAAGGAATGTGAAGGCACTCTGACAAAATTGCTAAAAATCAAGTTGTGGATTCTATGAGACACTTCTACCTGAAATTATAGAACATCTGGGAAAGGAATATGGTGGGACTACTCATGACTGCAGGAGAAGCTGCTGGAGAAGTCCTTAAAAAATGTAGTTAAATATAAAAAAATATAGAGAAGCAGAGTACAATTAAGATTAGATAACCTTTAGCATGATTGGGAAGCACTAGGATTCAGCTGATGAGCAATGTGTGCCATAAAAGGAACAAAGATAAGCTGCAAGAACAGACTACACTTCAGTAAACATAGAAAAATGTCCCAGTCTTAAAGATATGAGATGACAATTTCACTTCATGTTTTCTCATTCCTTGCTGTAGAGCAAAACTCTGGGACTTTCTAATATGAATGTTACCTGCAGATGAACTTGGTGTTTTTATAAATAATAGATGCTTCCATGCCCAGGTTTAGTGGTTTTGTGCCACCCAGAAAAATGCTGACCTGGGTGTAAGACCTCTCTATTATTAAGAGAAAACTGACTCAGAAGCCTGAAATGCAAAGACACTTCCATAAAGAAATGTGGAGGTGAGATACTGAGAACAAAAGGGATGTCCAAAGGATGCTGAAGTGAAGAAACAAAACACAGAAAACATGAGCTAGAAAGGCTGATAAGTTGAGAGGCTGGTTTTCTGAAGAGAGGGAGCAAAATAGGAGCTTGCATACAGATGGCTAGATGTTACAGAAGACAGGAATGGGACAGAAGACAATGGGGAGAGTATAGTACTTATTTTTCTCTTCTGAAATATCTATAGCTTTTCAGTGTTGTGGTAATGAAGTTATGTTTTGGGTAAATTGTTGCAAGATAACCCCTTGCACTTGTAGTAAATCCTTTTTTTAGTTGTAAAATGCAGTTGTAAAATGCATAGTGAAGCTCTCAAGTAGTAGCATAGTTGAGATCATAACAAGATGTATACCTCTTCAAGAACATGAATTTTAAGGTAACTACCAGTATTTTCCTGTGGTCAGAAAAAGCAATGGTGAAAGGAGTTATTTGTTTTTCCAAACTGTGGAACAAATAGTATGATATTGCAGAGTAAAAGAGATTATTTATATTCCAGAATCTTTAAAAATGCTGTAAAATAGAGAAGAAAAATACCCTTTCCTTTCCTTAGGACTTGCAAAGCCTTTGCATCTTTTCTGGTTTATAACAGTCTTGCAAAATCATAGAATCGCTTAGGTTGGAAAGTTCTTTAAGTTCATTGAATCCAACCATTAACCTACCATTGCCAAGTCTACCACTAAATCATGTCCTTGAGCATCATATCTACACGTCTTTTTAATACCTCTAGGGGTGACTCCACCACTTTCTTGGGCAGCCTGTTCCAACGCTTAATAACCCTTTCAGTGAATAATTTTTTCCTAATATCCAATCTAAACCACTCCTGGCACAACTTGAGGCATTTCCTCTTGTCCTGTGTTGTTTGGGAGAAGAGACTCACACCCACCTAGCTAAAACCTCCTTTCAGGTATTTGAAGAGAACAAGATCTCCCCTCAGACCCCTTTTCTCTAGGCTTAACAACCACAGTTCACTCAGCTACTTCTCATAAGACTTGTCCCTGTTTCAGACACACTTGAGCACCTCAATGTCTGTCTTGTAGTGAGGGGCCCAAAACTAAACAAAAGTGCTCGAAATGCAGCCTCACCAGTGCTGAGTACAGGGAGACAGTCACTGCCTTAGGCCTGCTCGCCACACTATTTCTGGTACAGGCCAGGATGCCCCTGGCCGCCTTGGCTGCCTGGGCACAAGCAGGCTAATGTTCAGCTGGTGTCAATCAGCACTTCAGGTTCTTTCCCTCTTTCCAGCCTCTCCTCCCAAAGCCTGTAGCATTGCATGGGGTTGTTGTGACCCAGGAGGACCAAGCCCTGAGCCTTGTTGAACCTCATACAGCCGGCCTTGACCTGTTGATCCAGCCTGTCCAGATCTGTCTGCATATCCTTCCTATCCTTCAGCAGATCAACACTCCTGCTCAACTTGGTGTCATCCGCAAATGTCCTGAGGGTGCATTCAATTCCTTCATCCAGGTCATTGATAAAGATACTAAACAGAACTGGACCCAGTACTGAGTCCTGGGGAATGCCACTTGTGACCAGCCACCACCTGGATTTAAATCCATTTTTCACTACTCTTTGAGCTTGGCCATCCAGCCAGTGTTTTACCCAGCAAACAGTACACGTGTCCAGCCAGTTTCTCCAGGAGAATACTGTGGTAAATCGTGTCAAAGGCTTTACTAAAGTCTAGGTTGACAACATCCACCGGCTTTCCCTCCTCCACTGAGTGGGTCACCTTGTCATAGAAAGAGATCAGTTTAGTCAAGTCAATCAACTTAAGTTCCTTTAATTTAAAACTACTTTTATTTATTTTCACTCAGTTTTTATTAGAACTATCATTTTTTTCAAGGTCTTAAGAAGTAAACAAGAAATCTTAAATTGGCTGATTCTTTTAAATTGTTCTCCTTGAGTTAGCTGGGAAAAGCACAAGCAGTCCTTACAATACAGAGGGAAAGTAACACTGTTGCCAGTTTTCAGCTTGTAATGTATTGAACAGTAGTTGAATTAACTTGAATGCCTTCTGTGGTGGAAAATGTTAGAATTTACTTTAAACTATAAAGAGTCAAATACTTAGGAAAGAAACCGTAACAAACTGTAAAATGCTTTATTAGTGTTGTCAAAACCAGCAACAAGTCAGATTTTCCTTTGTGGTATGTTGCTTGTGAGAACAGTGCAGACTGTCACACAAGTCTGAAATCACAGGCAGTCGAGACAATTTGGTATGGAATCACATTGTCACTATACTGGCCTTTGGGAAGGATGGATATCTTGGAGGTCTTCAGTCAGATTGCAGGCAAGGAGTGCAGGTAGACCTCATGACTGAAGCAGATGTATCTCTAAGCCCTTGTTTTCTAGGTCTGTCTTCCCTTTTACCTGCTTGAGGTCCATGGAGATTATCAGGAAAAGGAAGGGAGGAAGGAGTCTCTGCAACCTTGGGGGTGTTGGGCATATAAGACTGGATTTTCTGGCAGTGTGAAGAAAAATGGCAGAGGAAAACATCTTGTTCTCATCTCCCACTCCTTTGCCCAAATCTACCACAAAACCCAAGAAATACTGTACGCAGGCCAGGGACAAACTCAGTGCACTTCAGGCTACTGTTAAGAAGCTGTTATTTATTTGAAACTTCAAACAAGGTTACAAAATCATAAGCATAAAAATCAGCAGAGGATGTGCTCTTTCCACCCACCATAACATAAACCTCAGTATGAGAAATTACCAGAGGCCTGAAGCAGTCAGAAAAAACAAACCTTTGCTCTTTCTTTACAGAGTTTTTAAAGAATAAAACTCATAAATATTGAAACTACCCAGGACAGTAGATGGGGTTCACAGTGTCACTGTCAAAACCTGGTTTTCCCTTGACTGTCCTCATAGTAAAGCTTTTCAAGTTAGATCCAGAGAAGACTTGTCCATACAGAAATGTCTTTGGTTTTACTTAGTACCAGCCAATAGTGGACAAAATACTTCTAATATGACAATGATAATTTGCATATCATACCTGTAGTACTAGCTTGACTGCAAGTGAAATTAAAGGAAGAAGGGACCAATACTCTAGTTTTTGTGTGCAGCCTGCTTGTCTTATGCATTTATACACATTTTGGGTAGCATTCCTTCTTGGCAATGATCCAGCAGCAGTAATATGGGAAAACAAGACTGGGTATGGCATAAAATGATGACTGTACAGACATGTGGTTGTTCCATCTACATATTATAAAAGAATCTCTGCAGGCAAGACCACAGTGAATACTTAAGTCTGGACTGTATGTTGGCATGGGTGCCCAAGATGAGCTTCTCACTTGACACGTCCAAGAGACCAGCCTTGGACTGCTTCTGGCTTCAATGTGGCCACCTGCAAAATATTCTCAGGGCTGTAGACATCTTTATTTCACAGTCTATATCACCATGAGATGTTAAGTCCTCCTAAGAAGGCCTGTGTTTGTCTTGTCTGCTCTTTATGGGTGCTGTGAGATAAACAGAGCTGAGGCCTGCTTGAACCATGCATAATTGCCCTGGAAACTTAAGAATACTCTATCTTTTGCTGCTGAGCAGAACATGCTCTGCCCAAAGGCTGAGTTTAACTGCTGGCTTTAACTCCTTCATACTGGGATCAGCCACTGTCTTAGCCTACCGGCTAGAAAAGAAACTGGTGGAGGAGTTAAGGTCCTGCAGCACTTGGGTATCAGGTTGGGAAGAGAGGTTCAATCTCCCTCTCACATTAGCAGTCCCGAGGGGTAGAGCGTTTAGAGTTTGGTGATGAAGAAAGGAAAATGTCATTTGGTTTGAATAGGCAGTTTCTCTGCATGCTCTTTGGTGTTAGTTTCCCTTGTTTAGTATGTGGGTATCATACATGACAATGGAAAAGAGAAAAATACTTTAGAAAAACAAACAAACAACTCCTCCCTCTCAATAATAAAAAAAAAAAAAAAAAAAAAAAAGCAATAGGAGGCTGTGGTTGTAAAACCACAAAAATTGGCAACAAGACTCCAAGGCAAGTGTAAGCCTTGAAATTTCTTCTAGCTCTTAAAAAAACCCATCCAAACCAAAAAAACCCCAAAGCACAACAACTCTCTTTCCATGGATTCCAGCTTAATGATGTTTCCTCTCTTCCCCCTCCCCTTTTTTTAGGAAGATTTAGAAGAATTTATTTTAAGCTTTGGCATAACTATTTTTTTTTTTTCTCTTTTATGTTCTATAAAGAATGATGAATGATTTTTATTTAAAAATTAAAGAAATGCCAAGTCTGCTCTGTTACAGTTTTCCCAATGATTTCCTGGGTATCTCAGAGGATAAATATTGATTTCTTTCTCAACAGAACAGCAGGAGTGAAAATGTTGATTGAACAAAGAAAATCTTAATCAAAGTCTGTGTTAGTTGCTGAAAATAAACAGTAATATAAAACAAAAAAAGAAACAAAGACTTTAGAATAGTCTCACTTTGCAGTTTCTTTTCCCCAGTTGTTTAGTTTTCACTCTCTTGACTTTAGTAGTATCATGTGGTCAATCATGAGAGTCATTGACAGCAGACTTTCTAATACAAGAGGAGAAAAGTAAGGGGAAAGAAAAATATACAAGGAAGACTAGTGTTTGGAGATGAGCTGTTTTTTTGTGCTTCCAGCTCGGCATGTAATATACCCTGTAACCCTTCTGTACTTCAGTTCCTCATTAGATAAAGTGTGGAAGAGAACACGCTATTTTTTGTGGAAGTGCACTGAGATACAAAGATGTAAAAGTATTCACATATTATTTCCTGTGCATCAGAGAAGTGATATTGGATTCTGTTTGTGTGTGAGGAAGACACAGCCCTATTAGCCTTTGTTAGCACCTGACGTACACAGAGTAACCAAATGGTATTAATGGAGAGAAGCAAATCTGGTAATTTACAGTGATGTCCATTAAGCAATCTGGTTTGATTTTAGTGATACAATCAAAAAAAAAAAAAAAAAAGGAAAATCTACCAGTATCTTGTCCTATGAAGCATCTCCTTTTCACAGGTTACCAAGGGGGAAGAAAATAAAGAAGATATTCTCATTTGCATCTCTGAGGAAGAGGGTATCAGTGATCAGTTTTGGAAGTCTTGGCTGTTGAACGAGTTGTGAATGAGACTGGGCATGGTAAGAGGAGTAATGCAAAGCAAAGTGCGTTTTTGATTATTGATGATGCTATTTTTTCAGCATGAGCTGATGAGAATCTGTAAATGTTAAATGGGGCAGCAGTTGCCATTGGAGGCCAAACAGCAAAAAGTTTCCTCATAAAATGTGGTGGTTCAACAGTATAGATACTCACTGTAATGGCATGGGTCTTCAGTACTTGTGTCTCAAAGAGCTTAATTTCAAGCTAATTCCAGCATAACTACCGTGTAATTAATGTCTCAAGACTCCAAAATTCATTGTATTATGTCTGAGACTAAAGGTTATTTATAAGCACTGCAGATATTTAGGTAAATGCTGCTATTTGTTTTCATGATTTTTAGTAAGATTAAAAAAGTCAAATCCATTGTAATTAAAATGAGCCATACACTGTAAGAAAAGGGCTTCTGGGCTCCAGATACCCTGTAAATCAAATACCCTGCCTTCCTAATGAGCAGGATTTAAGATATGCTCTTTTTCTACCTTTTCCTGTGGCTAGTTCCAGGTGATTGCCTCCTGAATATGTTATCATCATCAGGTGGGCTTGCATGGTGTGCTGCCTGCTTTTGATTAAATTCTGGGACACTGACTTATCCTGTGAATTGAATAGAAAGCCTTCCTCTCCATTCCCTTTTTGAATTTTCTTAAGGGATCTGAGGTACTGAAAGACAGGTGTTATACTACCTGCCACTGAAGTATCTAAATAACTCACTGGATCTTGTCCAACTTAGCTACAATGCAAACAAACATACTTTACTTGTGAAACATGGCTGATAATTTTTATGCAGAGTTAGAAAAAAAAGGTCTTAGTAATCAATATTAGCAAGAGGTTCAGTCTGTATAAGATTGTTAAAGGATTATGCTGCGTTAAACTGTCAAAATGTTCATATAATGAAATACCACCACATGAAAATATAAAAGCAAAAAACTCAAAGGAGAATCAACGAAATGCAACTGTTACTAGCATTCTTCATGGGATGCATTTTTTTTTTTGCCTTCCTCATAAAAACTTTAAGGAAAGAAAGACGAGTAGCTTACCAAATTCACTGGCATGCTCTGGGAAATCTTTATGGTTAACATTTGAGTCTCAAGACCATGGAAGTGCATCCTCTTCACATACACATACATGCTGTATGAATTGCTGTCTGGAGATCTGTTTTCTCTTGCCTTGCATGTCATATTTCCCTTCCTACCAATAGAAAAAGCATGTAAATACAGGATATTAGCAATTTATGTACCAATGTGAATGACTGCACAGGAAGAACTGGGTAATTTTGCAGTTGTGATACCCCTAGAGGTAAGCTTTCAGTTTAAACACTGTAAATCACAGTTCAAAGAGATGCATGTTAAAGTAGACTTGACTGTTTAGTGACTAGCAGGTCTGCTTTCTCTCAGGAGTCACTGTGTGAATGGTAGGTTATCCTGCTACTGCTTTTCTTCATTGGTCCTGTATTACTTCTTCCCAGCTTACCTCCTGCTGAAATAATAGTGGTGCTAATAACAGTGTGTGGGGAAATGAACAGATGTGCTAGTTTTCTTAGACAATTATACCATTTTTTTCAATTTTCCAGGCATCTTTTCATTTCTGTATTAACTCACCAGTGCCAGGAATTGGATTTTTCCAGTACATAAATCCTAATTAGTGAGCCGGAGGATTGAGCGCTTCATTTTGCTCCTGATGTGTCATTTCCCCTCTCTTCTTGCTTAATTGGCATTTTGAAAGGCCAGCCCTTGTGATTTTAAAGATAAAAAAAGAAGTGTTTTGAGACAGAAATGGAAATCTGGTAAAGGGACAAAAAATGAGAAGAAGGTGCAGTTGGGATCAGGGCCATCTGGTAGTGCTGGGATCACAGGGCATGGAGGCCTGCAGAGTTGCTGTGTTGCTTGAGGCTGAGCTAGCTATTCCTGGCACCAGGTGTGACTGAACCCCATCTTACCATGCCCTTGTTGCTGTCTGCTCCTCATGGGCACAGAGGGAGTTTATTAAATGATGCCAGCCCTGAGGAGCATCTGCAGATTGATTTTGTAGAGCGAAAGCAAGTGTTTGGTGCACTCCTGAGGTGAGTTTCTCTTAAAGTCTTTCCCTGTAGCCTTGCTTCTTGTATATCAAGGGCCAGAAATGGAAGGAGGAGGAGGCAGAGGCTTCAGGAGTGAGGGTGTCCTCTGGTTTTGAGTTTAAGGACTCCTTCAGCTTTAGTATGTACTTAGGAGACTGTGGGAGGGGTTGGTAGAACAGGGGGAGTGGTTGTGAGTCCCAGGAAGGATGAAGAACTACATCATGTCTGAGAGATGTGAGAGTGAGTGGGTTTACTGTGGCAGAGGAACGGAATTGAACAAAAAGGTGTTTTTCTGTGTAGATAGAATTATAGGGAACTGAAGAGTTTTATGAGGTTCTGAGATTCGCCTGGGTGGCAGAAGGAAGGTAATCAATTTACAAGTGAGGTAAATAAGGTTGTGGGTTCCTGTTGGCACAGCTATGTTGAGGTTTGGAGCCAAAAATGTCCACCAAAAGATGACATGAAAAGTGGGGGTTCTTGCCACCTTGTACTGGACAGTTTGCATGCTGGGAAGGAAAAGGGGAGAGTGTGAGTAGAAAGTGGTGGTCCTTTTTCAGCTTCTGCCAGAGTGCTATAGAGGACAGAGGTCAGGGAAGCAAGCCTGATAATGCAGCCTCACAGCTTACTGTGAATGCCAGCTGGTAAGAAGGGAAATAAATGGCAAGACTTTCTGTCAGCTAGGAAGGGGTAACTCAGTTCAGATCTTACCCCATCTCTATAAAGGCTTGTCCAAAACTTGAATCTTTTGAGGTCCAGAAAAGGATGAATAATTCTTTCTTCGTTTTTTGTGCTAATGCATTAATTGATTCCAGGCAGACAGGGAACAGCAGAGCCAAGATATTGCAAAGAAGGCTGCAGTCCAGGTAATTCAAGGGCCATCAGGAGGCTGAGAAGCACCAGAGACTTCATGATGAAACCTGGAATTGTTTATTTTCCAAAATGTTTCTTAGGTCCAGGAGGTCTGAACAGTGCCATGTTTTGGGGTTCTCAAAAAGAAAGAAAGGAAATGTCAGGGTACTTTGGAGTTATTCCAGTGCTGCTGTGCTGCCTTTAAAGGGAACCTCAGGAATTTGTCTCCTGACCCTGGGGACCATATTTCTGGCTCCTGACATCATCCTCCCAGCTGGGCAAGATCAGCCCTTAGCACTGCATACGAGCATTCCTTGTCCTGAGACATAAGCATTACCTTTTCTTATGATCCATTTGAGTGCTAGCATTCGTGGCTGCATGCGTGTGGGTGGCCTTCTTCATTAGCCAAACATTGAGCCTGTTATCTCTTTACTACCTGCTTGGGTTGTTGCTGGTCTAAAACATGTAATTGCAGAGTTCGTGCTTGCCAGGTGCTCTTTCCCCTTTTAGCTGACTTGATGTGCTCTCCCAGGATGAGTATTAGGAGAAAAAACAGCATGACAACAGCCTTCAGGGGGCTGCATCGCCAAATCCTGCCCTCCCAGTCAGCAACAGTACAGTATCACCAAACCACAAGAGCTTTTATATGAGGCTTTTATTTAAAGGAAGTAAAAAAATGCTGGCTTTAGTCATATTAATTTTTCCTTTTTATTAGCTTTTAGGGAATGAGCAACAGCTCAGTGAGATGTATTTATAACAAATACAGGTTATGAAATAAGTGTATTTCATTATTTGCTCATTTTGCAATGAAAGACTCTCCAAATCTGCCTCCTAAATGGTTTAACTCAACATTAGAATTGATGCAGTGAAATACCGACTTTCAGATTCCTTTTTTTACATGGAGAATGTGATATAGAACAGTGACCTGAATTTTCAGCCCTGTCCTCAGATCCACCTCCTTTTTTGCTGTTTCTTTTTTTCTCTCAGTATCTTACTATAATCTTTCAAGTCCTGAGGGTCTTATAAGGGTGCTACTGCTTAATAATTAGGTCTGATGGTTCTTCTGGTGACATCTTTTACAACTAATGAGTATTTAATAGAAGGTAATTAGAAGCTCTGGTCCTTGGACCTTGACCTGTCTAGACCTTTTATACAACTGAGTGACTAGTCAACCCTTAACACTCATTAGAGGTTATCTGCACCCCACTTCACAAAGCTATGCGAGGAAACTGTTTAGATTTAGCTTCAAGCCACCTGCTTTGTAATCTGTTGCTGTGCACTCAGTTGATCCTGCTGTCCTTACAGAAACTGTAAAGCTACCAATGGTTTAATTTTAAGGCAAATATTCTAATTCAGGAAGCATAGAATGCAAAGCTGGTCGCTATATTCGTCAGTATGTGACCTTCAGAAAGTCTGTAATTAGGAAAGATTACTTCAGTGATATAGAGAAGCTGGTCACATCATTGTAAAATGCATTTTGTTACAGTATATTCAGCTAGGATATATCTGATAGTGCTTTTTTTACAGATGATATACTTGGTCTTCTTATTTCTAAAAGTCACATGTTTAAAGTAAACTAAAACTTTTTATGATTTTTTTAAAAAAAAATAAGTAAAATCTTTATATGCATTTCTAAAGAACAGCCAATTGGGCATGCTCCTGAGAAATGCAGGGAAGAGGCTTCTTTCTTCTTCATTAATTTTTGAGTGTATACGTGCCTATATTGTAAAACATTGTTAAATATCCTTTTACCTAGTCCATAAACCTACTCTTTCTCTTTGTTAGTTTTCCCCGCTTTAGTTTCATCCTAGTGAGATAGACTAGTTGTTGCCTGAGTTTTTTTAGCTCAGACTTTGGAATCCACTACCATCCCACACGTCTAGGTTTTTTTTAAAGATAAATGCAGCAAATCATGTAACAAAGGAAAGGAAAAATTCAGTTCTTAAGATTTCTTTGATAAATTTTGAGTGTCTTAGGAAAAGATCCAAGTACGTTCTTAATATATTTGGTCTTAATCCTTCTGGAAACTGTTGTATTGTACTAAATGCATCCATATATAGAAGATGATAGGTTTTATTTAAGAAAGTGTCCAAATCATCTTGTTTATGCTGATACAACATTTAGATTATTTGCCTTCTGAAAAGTGGTCTGTTTTGAGATGTTAGTTGCAAATAGAGGAAATCAAGTGTTGATTTAGTAAGGAATAGTTTACTATGTCTGGAGAGGTCTAAAGCAAAACATCTGGATCAATTTGTTTACAAAGTCCCTGTAGATAAAAAGCACTATCTCACCAAGGAATCAGTTTGCGCCCTTTCTGAAGAACCATTAAAAAGAAAGGAAAGTTGGCCATCACCATGCACAGAAAGCTCTGGGGAATTTGTTTATTAAGGAATCCAAAGAAAGTTTGAAATCTTTTTTCATAGGAGATCAGCTAGTTGCTGAAAGTGTAGCATGGCTTTGTGGTCTTAATTTAGCCTGTCCTGTCCTGTCTATCTAATACCCCCACACCCTTCATCTTAAAGGGTAATGCATTTAGAAGTTGAGAGTAAACAGTGTGTTAGAGGTATGCCAGAGCTAGATGTGGAATGGAGATAAAACCTTTGGTTTTACATGGACATAAACAGCCTATGATGAATGAGCACTTCATAATTTAAGAGAGAAACTTTTCATTTTGAAGGTCCAGCTCTTGGTGATATTTAATTTTGTGGGAGGTGGCTCCCAACTTAAGGAAAGACATATGTAGGTTGAACCTGTGTTTGAAATGTTTTTAGCAAAAGAGCAAAATGAGCTTTTTTGTTTTCAGGTGCCACAATCTGCATAGAACTCCATTTGCTGATACTGCACTTTCTCTTGAAAGGTATTGTGAATTCCTCCTTTAACAAATATAGCCACATCCAAACACCATCACAGTGAAGTCTGCCATGACTTTATCACTAGGTTAAATTATAATGGTACTTATATTTAAAATGCTGGTCCTGATGGGACTGTAGGTATTGTAAGAGTAAATGGGTCTTGGAAAGTCTTCTGTCATAGTACTAAAACCAGTTTAGCTATGTTAGCAGTCAGTTATGGCCATAGTTCCCAAGAACTACTTTGTATACTTCCCTGATTCATGGTATTTTCTCCAATGTCTTCTGTGTTTACGGGACTATATCTTGAGCCATGACAGTGAGTTTGAGCCATGACAGATGAAGAGTTAATGGTTATTTTCCTCTAAGAGGATACTTTTTACAGATATTTTATGTGACTTTTTTTTTTTTTTTTTTTTTTTTTTCTGTTCCAATTTTATCTTTTATGTATTCTTTTGGGAAAAATACTGGTTCAAAATGCTAACATTGAAATTTAATTTTGTGGTTACAGATCTGACATGCTCAGATACCTCTGTTGCTTTCTTGAAAAGGTCAGAAACATGGGCTGATATTGTCTATAGCTATCGTTTTTCAGCTCCAAGGGGGCATGTATCTCTTTTTTCTGCTGTTGAGAAAAATGAAATCTAAATCCCTCCTGTGTGACATTATCCTTGGAGTTTCAAGTGAATGTAACAACGGTCTAGAAGAAGAATGGGTCTGGGACAGAACACTAGGCTAATTCCATCCTAAATTTGGTCATGAATCTGAAGGTTGTGGTTCAGGCAAACTTCAGAGCTGTATAAATTCATTTGCAACTCAGCATCGGCACCCACAAAGCCCAGCTGAGAGTCCTGTTGTTGTTGACAGTGTACTGAGCTCACAAAGAATTTTGTCTCAGCACAAAAAAACAGGAACATTGGATAAATCAAAAGAAGATGAAAGTAGAACCCACATCTTTCAGCTTGAATACTAACATTCTGACAGGAGGAATAAAAGATACTTCTTGTAAGGGTGATAAATTGCAATTTCTTTCTGAGTTCTCTTATTTTACATAGTAAAGAGAAGGGAAGAATGGCCTGATTAAACCTTATGGGTATGTATTTCCTCTCATTCTAACATGCAGGTTTATTTAAAATTAGCATGCAGTTCTTACTATATTTAGTTTATTTTATGACCATTATACTAGCCCTATGAAATTATAATGGTTATCTCCACCCTGGAGTTCTGAAAGGAGGAAAGAGACTATTTGTATATCTCAAGAAAACAGAACAAAGTAATTTATTTGCCTGGATTAGATGACCTGCTGTTTCTAGATCATACACTACTTGTTTAATCCTGTATTCCCTTTCAGAGGGAATGTGGTTTCATGCACAAGCTGAGAAATCTCCCAGCAGTGTGGAGGATATTGCAAAGATTTGGAGTTTTGTGGAGTATTTCTGTTTCTTGGTGTGGACAAGTGAGGTGTGTGCAGACTAACTGGTTAATGAGAGGTGTATTTATACATTTGTTGATAACAATAAGCAGTAGATTTTATGACCTGCAGCAGTAGGGTCTCTGAAGTTGCTATATATATATTTTATTATAAACTGGTTTCATTATGCAACCTAATATTTTAGGTTTACTTTGCAGATGTGTTTTCTTTTGTTGTTCATTTAAAACTAGAAAAGCAATATAATACTTACTTTATTTTGTTGATTAGTTAAAATATCTCATGGTTTTCTGGTAATTGCTGGAGAAATTAATGGAGGTTTTGGAAAAGATTCTATGGTAAGTAAGAATTTATAGTGAGATCCAAAAAAGCACTTAGATGCCTGAGGAAAATCTTAGGCAGAATCTAGGTACCTAGATCCAAGGGAGTGATTCAAATGCCCTGTGTGGAGATGTGGAGACTCTGCACTGCTGAGGCTTGCTTAGGTTGCTGAGAACCCAATGTTCTTCTAATGTACTTGCTTCTTAGTGCTGTTGTCTTTTGGACCTGAACCCTGAGCTGCCTTTGCCCTTTCTGAGATAACGTGGTATGATTCTATGGTAATCATAAACTGATTGTCCTGCTACCTAAACCCCTTTCTGGAATTTACATCTAGTTGCTACACATCAGTTTGTCAACTGTGTATTGATAGTATGGAATTCACTAAAGACAATCTTCATTTTCACTCTATATTGAGGCCTCTCATTTGTTGCTGTAATATAATGGGATGGCCAGCTTCATTTATTATTAAATACAGATATGTACTGTATCTTTGTACTAATAACAGCCACATTTTCTATCCATACAAAAGTTGGTAATTTAACCAATTAAGAGCAGTTGTAAGAGATTTTTTAACATGTTGACTGTTCCTGAATTTGTCTTGAACTTGTTGATTATATTCAGGTGATTTTATCGGAAGTGGTTGATTTACTCTTAATTGATGCTAACTCAAATAAGATCAGGCTGGAACTGGTCTGTCTCAGTGCAGGTTCCTAGCAGATGTGCTGATTTTGACATTGGCAAAGAACTTGCAGATTAATTGCACCTTACTTCTATTTCCATGTTCTGTTATTCTGGTTTAAATTCCAAGTCTTTGCAAAGAGGCCTTTCCTTTCTGCTGTAAAGAAATGTAGTTTTGATTAAGTATTTTGCTCCTCCAGCCACATTAAGGAATGGATTATTTCCCTTATTGAATTTTGGGATCTCCTAGCAATGCACTTATGCCAAGGATCATATTTGCCTTGCAGTCTTTGACTGGTTTTCAAAAAAAAAAAAAATAAGGAAAGAAAGAGTGAATCCCTTTGCTTTGTCCACTTCTGGTCTTTTAAAATGCAATGAAATGACCCTCTATGCTTCCAGTCCTGTCTTGGAGGTGGAATGGTATGAAACGGTTGAGGTGTCCAGCTGCTTGAATAAGTAATGTTCCCATATCCTGATCTTAAAAAAAAAAAAAAAAAAGGGGGGGGAATTAAAGGCAATACATAGTGCTCAGCATGCATAATGTACAAGGATGGATCAAATAGTTCTGTAGTATATCAGGTTTTGCTACAATAAATTGGGAGATGAAGTTTGCTGTCAGACTTTAACTGATTTTTAGAACCAGAACTTTACTAAGGTGTCAAATGTGACAAAGTGCCTACTGAGTTTTCTCTGCAGCATAGGCAGCCTCATCTTATTATATTTTTGCTGTTGTGAATGCTGGTATTTTATAGAAACTGAGCTTATTTTCAGTTGTTTAGGAGAGAAGCTGGCACGAGTATGTCTCGAAATAAATCCCTCATTAAAATATCTGCTCTGGTGCCTGTGTTTCAGAGCCAGTAGACAGGAGAGCGAACAGATACCAAAAATCTTTAAAGGTAACACCTTGGTCTCAGGCCTATATGCATTTTTTATTTACATTGGAAGTAATTTTTTGCAAGCATTATTTATGCAGTCCATGAGCTTACGAGGTTTCAGTTAGTACAAAATCAAAAAAAAAACAGACAGGAAGGAGGCAGAATAGTTCTGAGGTGGCACTTGATAGTGCTCAGATTAAATGAGTAGCACTAGGAATGTAACACTAGTGTTGTACATAGTAAAATAGTGAAGCTTTTCTTCAACATAGTCTGAAATAACCTCAGGGAGACTGCTGCTGCTCTTGGTATAGTGTCCACCAGACACAGTGACCTTAAAGTGGCCATGACAGCAAACAGCATGAACTTAATCCACTGCAACACCTGACAGAATCCACTATAATCAGATTTATTATGACACCTGTTTGTAGCCATGAAGAATTGAGAAAAGCTGCTCTATGGCAAAGAAATGTACTGTGGCTGGTCCCTCAGTGCAGAAGAGAGGTTGTGGAAATAAACGTCCTGAGCTCCTCTTTTCTTCACACAATTGGAAATAGTCACTAGGCAGGGCAATTTCTGGTTTTAATAGAGATTACACACAATCCAAGGTTTTGATTAAATTACACTGAATTAAATTAACTGGCACTAGAAGTTAGTGGGAGCACTGTCATGAACTACTGCTGGTCCTGCACTGTCATGGAAATTGGTCTGACCCACATGACCTATGTTAGCTGGGGAAATTCTTTACCGAAGCCAATTGCCACACTTTCCAGATGCCAGAGGCAAACCTGCTCTAATCCTGTAATCCCATTTCATAATATAGACTTCCATGTAGTTTGGAACACAAAACCAAAACGTATCTTGATCAGTTAAAATATTTAGCTTGGTCTTCATTCTGGTGGCTTCACTGCATTCCACCTGCAGGAGACAGGAATTTGAAGATGGTTTACTTTAGCCAAATTTTGCAGTCTTTAATTGAACAAAATATTCAGAGAGCAACATAGTTCAGTATCTTCTTTTCTTACCAGTGATTTTGAAGAGCTGTTATAGGCAGAGCTCTTCTTCTGTCATTTTAACCAGGTGAATATAAAAAAAAGGCTCTTGCTATATAGCTGTATTTTCATAAATTCCCTTCCGAGATATCTGAAACTTGTATTCTTCCATAGGAATTAGATGAGAGATCCTGTATATGCAAGTGAAGGTTTAAGATTCAGCTCTTGTGTGGGAATACTACTGGAAGTCTGTTTCAAGGAAACACTAGAGAACAGCAGCACATATGCATTGATTTTGCCCACCTGCCCTTCCACTCCTTGACAAATGCCTAGATCTATTATACTCAGTAAGTTTACTCCTCATCTGTAAATGGTTTTAGGCAGCAAAACATGGATGGCTTTAACCAAACCCTGAAGATCAGGATTGAGTTTTTGGGCTCATTTAATGTTCTTTTAAAAGAATATATGGAAAAAAAAAAAAAAAAATCATTAAACCATCTGCGTTAATTGCTGTTGATACTTAAGGGAATAACGAAGACCAACAGAAGCTAAAATGTTTAATAAAAAAGTATTTGCAAAAATAAGCAGAGAAAACATTGTGATGATGCTTCTTACAAGCCATTGTTTTGAGAATACAGTTCCTGGGAATTTCAGTGAATTTAAAACCTGGAGTACAGTTATTTTGGGCATGTTTGAAACTATGCCTCCACCCCATCCCCTTCTGTTTTCTTCTGATAGCTTAAGTAGCAAGGTGATTAAGTTTTGAAGTAAGTGTTTTATTGATATAAAATAATATTTTTGGACATTACTCAAGCTTGTCCCTTACCACTAAGGATCTCAAAGCTTTTTACAAACCATATTGTATTCATAACAAGTGCTTTGCTTTCTACTGACAAATATCTACTTCTGAGGCAAATGCAGCAGCACAAATTTTAGGGGCCTGTTCTGAGACACAAGGGAAATTTCTTTTGTTAGGAAGGGCAGAATTTCTTATGCAACTGAATTTGATAATGAACTTGAGGATACAGGAGAGGCAGGGGTATCATATCCAGCCTTTTTCTGTCACATGCAATGTAAAATCTCATCAGTAATATGCCATTTGATATGTAGATGAAGTTAGCTATGCTGAATATTCAATGCAGAAGTTGGAAAGTGTCAGGTGTTGTGTTTATGCTCATGTAAGTAAACTAGACTAAAAAGTGAACGCTTTCTTTACTTTGGCTAAAGGTGTAAGCACAGGGTTGGACAGGGTTAAAAATCATAGTTGATCCAGTTTCTGCTCATCAGCAGGACCACGCACACTGTCTATCTCAGTTGCTGGTTAAAATGTTTTAGATTAAATCACCTACATCAGGATATGTGAACCAGTGCTGAATGAGTGTGCAGCACTCACAGTGATAAGGAGAAAGCATTCTTTAGGATTCAGGTGGCATTGTGTGGACACAGCACTGCACTGGACTCACTAAACCACCGGAAAGGTTTGGTTGTTAAGCCAGTCATGTATAAAGTGATGAGATGTGATGTGATGAGATTCACAGAAAACTTGACTTCCTCTGTGCTATGGGCAGGGAGGCTCTGTGCTGGAATAGACTTGCTAGTGTAGAACAGAGAGCTCCATGACTAATTGCAAGGCCTTAGATTCTGTGAATGGGAGGGCTGAAAGTTCCCAGGAAGCAATTTGTTTGTATTCAGAAAGAGTACATACGCTAAGCATGGTTTCTCATTCCATTTGTATTGATTATGTAACAGCAGGTTGTACCATCTGTTCGGCAGTGCTTGCATCTATCGTACATCTCTCTTGTTAAGCTTACCCTTGAGTTTCAGTTTGGATTTGGGGTAATGGGCATTCTAAGAGAAAAATGAACCACAATCTTCCCCTGGTCTTGCTAATATTTTCCTTAAGTGTCTTCTTTCTATGTGATGGGTGGACATCAGCATTTTTAACAGATGCTTTTCACAGGCTATTGCATAACTATTTTTCAAATGGCTTCTAAAAGCAGATGTTTCCATATCTTTGTTCTTTCCCCTCCTAACACTTTAACACAAACAGCAGAATCCACTGCTGCTGTCCTTTAGATGTAGTGAAGAAAATACCATAGCAGTGATTTTTTATTTTTTTTTCCAGCCTATTTGGCAATAATAAATATGTACAGGCATAATTCTCCTTTTCTTCCTTGTCACTAGCATTGCTTGCAGATTTTATTTCAGGCTTTCTCTTTTAGAAATGCTGTCTTTCTCCATAACCTTTGTCCTCAGTCTAGTGTTTGATCTTTACTTTCTTCCAAGACACTGTTTCTAATAGTATCTAGAATGAGTAACTGAGTATTTTACTCCCTGGGACTTTAAGGTACAATTTTTTACCTCATGCTAGGGTATATCACAACTGTCACTTGGCATCTCCATCACTGAGAAGACTCTTTGGTATGATTTTGGGCTTTTTCTGGTCACATAGCTTATTTTCTCTTCCTCTCTCATGAATAGATATTTAACTACTGGACTTTGTCACTGTTTACTGAAATAGCTCTGCTTTCTTGCAAATCATTTTTTAAGAGGACTGCCTAATTTGACTACTTGTTCCTAAAAGACCAAGGGAATACAACGAAGAATGAAATAAAGGGCAGGCCCGGACAAGTTTCATCCAGCCATAATTTATCATTGCAAAAGATGAACTGCAGCTGTTAGTCCAAAATGATGATAAATGGCTTGGATCAAGAAAACAAAAGCTTTCTAGTAAATCTACTCTGTGTCATAATTTAAACCTAATAGATTTTACCTCCAGCATGTGAAACATAATCTTATGGTACACCTACCTGACAGATTTTGTCCTTTTCTGATTCTTGCTTATTTGCTAATTGAACAGCTATGCTTTTTTCATCTTCATTTTCCTATTTACTGGATTCTTAAGAAAACACATTTGAAAGATGTGAGACGTTTTAAATTTCACAAGAGCTTTACTTGAAGCACAGAATTACAGAATGGTTGACATTAAAAGGGACCTCCTGACATCATGTAGTCCAAGCCCCTTGCTCAAAGCAGGATCAAGTACAGCAGATTGTTTGGGGCAGTGTCCAGTTGTGTTTTGAGTAACTGCAAAGGTGGAAACTCCTAATCCTCTTTATCAACCTGTTCCAGTGGTGTACCCATATCACAGTAAGAAGCTTTCTCTTGTATTTAAATGGATTGTTATGTATTTCAGTTTCTGCCCTTCATTATGCTTGTGCTTCCATTGAATACCAAGAAGAGTCTGGCCCTTCACAACCTCCCAACAGGTATTTATGCACATTGGTAAGATCCCCCTAGCCTTCTGCTATGTGGACTAAACAGTGCCAGCTCATTGCTTAATCATCTTTGTGGCTTTTTGCTACACTTACTCTGATATGTCTGTGTCCTTCTTCTCCTGGGGAGCCAAGACCTCCAGATGTGTTTCACCAGTGCTGGACTCCCCAAGAGCAGGACTTCACATTACCTTCTGTTGAAATTCATGTCATTGCTATCATTTTCTTGGTGAGGTACCCTCAAAAGCAGCATATCCAGCTCTTCACAGTTTTATAGGCATAGGATGCACTCTCTCTGATCATTCAGGACATGAACGAAGATGTTAAACAGCACTGGGCATGGAGCTATGCTCCTGGTGATTTGCCTCCTACATGTGGACTTCCTGCACTGATTGCAGCTCTTTGAACCATTCAACCAGATGTCAGTCCCTCTCTGTGTCCATTTATTTAGCCCATATTTATCGGTGTCTCTATGAAAATATTATGGGAGACAGTATTAAAAGCCCTACTAAAGTGAAGAAAAATAATATAACAGAATCATAGACTCATAGAATTGTAGAATCATATAATAGTTAGGGTTGAAAAAGACCTTAAAATCATCTAGTTCCAACCCCCTTGCCATGGCCAGGGACACCTACTACTAAACCATGTCACCCAAGGATATGCCCAACCTGGCTTTGAACACCACCAGGGATGGAGCATTCACAGCTTCCCTAGGCAACCCATTCCAGTGCTTCACCACCCTTACAGTAAAGAATTTATTCCTCATATCCAATCTAAACTTCCCCCGTTTAAGTCTGAACCCGTTACTCCTTGTCCTCTCACTACAGTCCCTAATGAAGAGTCCCTCCCCAGCATCCCGATAGGCCCCCTTCAGATACTGGGAGGCTGCTATGAGGTCTCCATGCAGCCTTCTCTTCTCCAGACTGAACTGCCCCAACTTTCTCATCCTGTCTTCATATGGGAGGTGCTCCAGTCCCATGATTATCCTCGTGGCCTTCCTCTGGTCTTGTTCCAACAGTTCCATGTCCTTTTTATGTTGAGGACAACAGAGCTGCACACAATACTCCAAGTGAGGTCTCATGAGAGCAGAGTAGAGGGTCAAGACCACCTTCTTCAACCTGCTGGTGATGCTCCTCTGGATGCAGCTCAGGATATGGTTGGCTTTCTGGGCTGCAAGCGCACACTGCTGGTTCATGCGCATTTTTCTCATCGACCAACACCCCCAAGTCCTTCTCCGCAGGGCTGCTCTGAATCTCTTCTCTGCCCAACCTATAGCTGTGCCTGGGATTGCTCCGACCGAGGTGTAGGACCTTGCACTTGGCATGGTTAAACTTCATCAGGTTGGCATCAGACCACCTCACAACCATGTCAAGGTCCCTCTGGATGGCATTCCTTCTCTCCAGCTTATCAACCGAACCACCCAGCTTGGTGTCATTGGCAAACTTGCTGCGGGCACACTCAATCCCACTCTCCATGTCACTGACAAAGATGTTGAACAAGACTGGTCTCAACACCGATCCCTGAGGGACACCACTCGTTACTGGCCTCCAGCTGGACATTGAGCCATTGACCACAACTCTTCGCGTGCAGCCATCCAGCCAGTTCTTTATCCACCGAGTGGTCCGCCTATCAAATTGATGTTTCTCCAACTTAGAGACAAGTATGTCGAGTGGGACAGTGTCAAACGTTTTGCACAAGTCCAGGTAGATGACATCAACTGCTCTACCCCTGTCCATCAGTTCCATA
>JANRGW010014777.1:0-26853 GCA_024733675.1 Psilopsiagon aymara | reverse complement strand
AATTTTTTTTTTTTTTCCCCCCCCCCCCCCCCCCCCAATTTTCTTATGTGATCACCTTCTATTTGGGAAAAAATAGCTAAAGAGTATAAACAAAGCAAAGTACTTGAATGAGCATATGTCCTCATAACCAACCAAAACCTCAGTTTTCCATTGAGACTGAAACTTTATTTGAACTCTCCACTAACGCTAAATCCATGGGTATCAAACTGTTCCACAATACCGTGGGAGTGAAGAAGGCAACTCCTTTTTTGAGATACTGCTTGTAATTACTGGAAAAGATAGGGATATTAGTAACAACATTCAGAAGATTTGTAGCTTGTTTGCTGGTGCATTGAGAGTATGTGCAGATCGCTGAGGGTTCTCAGTTATGAGGTCTATGAATTAAAGTTGCTATCTCTAATTTATTTTTCTCTATGTGCTTCTAGTCTACATTTAGTTCGAGAGAAAAAGTACACAGAGCATGAAGGAGAAACCTTGGAAGAGCAGGACTTGCTGTATATGATTAACATGTTCACCCTGTCCCTGAAAACAAACAGAGAATCCTTTTGTAATTTAAATACTCGATTGCTCTCTTACTTTAAGAATTGGAGAATCATTCAATAAATAGAAAAACTTCAGCAGCCCTCTTACTCACCTCCTGTGCCTTCACCATGGAGCCCCTGTGGAAATTCTGGAAGATTAGGGAAAGCAACAGTGAACTCCAGAAAGAGTTCAAATGCAGCTACCAGCTTAGTGGCGTCACCTGCTTCTATTTTTGAAAGACTTTACATATATTTCCCATAAGTGGTGCTTCATGGATCTAGTGCCCAGGTCAGATCTAATGCACTTCCACATGCATTTCTGAAGTTGCATAAGAAGAAAAAGACAGCATCACTTCAGTAGATACACTTTTGTTTGTTAAGTCCCAGTATATTTTTCTCACTGATCATATCTATACTGATAAAGATGTATGTATTTAGAGAGAGAGGAAATTGTGCACTGCTTCTCAAGAGAGGAGAAAGAAAATGTTCATAATTTCTTTCAAACTGAGTTCAGGTCAAAACTTGATTATCAGAATACACTGTTTAATGCTTTACCACGTAGACCTTATATTAGCAGCACATCAGCTTCACTCCAGTACATCTTTTGTTCCCAGAAATTTGAGGCATGTAATAGTTTAATAATGGAAATAAAACATTTCCTGTGCAATGTCTTCTTTCAGTGTCTCCAAATTAGCTTCTAAACTCCTGCCCTTGTGCAAGTTCTGCAGAAAATGAGTAACTTCATCCAAATATAGACTTGTTGGCTGGTTGATTTTATAGATAATCAAGATTTAATCAGGTGACAGAATTGTTAAATTAGAGTCTGTCTAGGTGAGTTGAACCTCAACATTTTTTAAATTGTCATTAATGTTCATAAAATGATGATATAATGTTTTATGGCCTGGCAATAATTTGTTTTGCATTTATTTAGTAGTTAATAACTCTTAAATTTAGAAAACAAAATTAAGAGGAAGGGACCTGTCTGATCATTCTAGGTAGTTCTGACATGAAGCTGAAAATGTAATAAATCCCCACCAAAAACATCATCCTTGTAAAATGAGAGGAAATCGTTGAGTAGATCAAAAATAAAGCAAAAGGCTTATTTTCTAATTCAAAGAGATTCCCATGGCTTCTATAGCAACTGTTGTGATAATTTGAATCTTACGTCAAGTCCTGATGCACTAAGGAAAGGGGTGCTTTTCAGCAGTGTTGAGGAACTCATTCAAAACAGAACCTGAGAGCCGTTGCTAATGTAATGCCAAAGACCATAGTTCAGCTCCTCAACTCCAGACACTTACAAGTCAGACAACCAGAAGAGCTGAGATTTGGTTCTCCAGGTGGTGGCTGGAGTAGGAGTCCTCTGGAGTAATTCAGCTTTTTCGTTGTTTAGGGTAATCACAGAACTGTTGACATTGCTTCTCAATTTAGTTTTGAAATTTCAAGATGAAGTTTCTCACAATCACAGTGGTGACGTTCATTTGGCAGACCTTTTAACACACTAAAAAAGGAAAATGCGTGGGTTTGTTATTAAAATCTTTTCCTGATCATCACATACAGATCATTTGTCCCTCCATTTGTTGCCTTCCCATTTTTTTTTCTTGCACTATCTTTCTTTAGATAGGAATCTGAAAATATTTATGCATGTTCTCATTGTAGGTTTGAAAGTGTGCCAGATGTGGCTGCTCACATGCTTACAGTAAACTGTGTGTGCTGGAGCTTTAAGGGCTCAGGCTGTGATGACAGTAACATGTTTTCTTACAGTGTTATGGCTAAATATCTGAAACTCCCTAGATAGCTGACTTCCACCAAATCTATTGGAAATCAGATACCTTCATTACCTTTGAAAATCAGTGTTCTGGATCACTTGAGGTAGAAACATTTATTTCCCTATTTAACAGTGGAACAGTATGCCAACTTATGGTTGTGATTTAGCAGCAGTAATTATACTGCCTACACTCAGTATTATTGTTTTTTTATATATATATAAACATGTTTTGTTTTATATTATTACTCCTGGACTTGTTCAGTCAAGAGAAGGCCTGGGGACACCTTATAGCAGTATTGTACAATTTTATACAAGTAAAAACTCTTCTCTCAAGAGGACAGTGAGGCAGTGAAGCAGATTGCCCAGCAAGGTTGTGCTGCCTCCATACCTGAAGGCTTTCAAGACCTGGCTGGACAAAGCCAGGTCGAGCTGTCGTGGATGGAGATGCTGCTTTTGACTTCCTGAGGTCCCTTACAAAGGAATCCTTGATGATCTTGTGAGTGTGCCATTTTAATCACAGAGGTTTTAATGTAATACTACTGGATCAGCTAAAAATGGTTTTTTGCGTTCAGGTTGCAAACAAATTAGTCTGATTAAACAGTTCTCTATGAATTTGATTCTGTAAGTACATTTCTTGATAACTTCTGAATCATTGTAATGATGCCACATGTAATGGCATGCAGGTGCTTGAATATACTTGCTGGAAAGACAGGTTGATTTTGATTTTGCTGCCTAGCTGTTGAGATGAGAGGTTGGCAGTGCCTTTATAAGCCATAAGAGAAGGAAGCTTAGGATTGCTAAAGTTTTACCTGCTAATAAATTCTTTAGTTTCTGGCAACCAGCAATTTCTTTTGGGAAAGCACAACTTAGTCAATATTGTTTTCCAAATGGGATTTCTAACACTTAAGATGTATTGTACATTTTTTTCCCTGCATGGGGTTTTCTTAAAATCACCTGTCATGACAAAAGCCAGGTACATATATATATTCCATAGCATAAAGCATGTGCTTTTATATTATTCCTTGAAAAAAATCTGCTTCTATCTTTCATTTCAAAAAGACCCCTCAAAAATGTGCTTGGTTCTGCTTTAGATGAAAATAGAGAGATAGAGAAAGGGGTAACAAAGCTACAGCTTTTAGGGTTTTTAAAGAAGACTATGATTTCAGCAGCTGCAGAGAGTAATTATTATAAAGGCTGTAGTCCCAATTGTTTTGACTTGATGTTGTAGCCATACTGTAGCAGATACTCAGCAGATGCAGACTGAAGCACACAACTTGAAACATATGGCAAGATAAAACTGAAAGCTATGCTAGCTAGCTGCCATAAAGATTTTGTGAGGGAAAAGAACCTTTAAATCAACGTAGACTTTTAAGAAAGGACAGCAAAAACGTTATGGGGTAGAAATGATGATACCTCTCTATCACTTCTACATCTGTAGCTGAAATCACTGGAAATAGGAGTTACTGTGGTTTATTCTAATTGAGGGAAGTTAACAGTATTTTTTCCGAGACATCCAAAATAACTGTCATAATCTCAAAGCTCAATTATTGCACTTTCTGTTATTTCAAAATCTTTGTTACTGTAGTGTTATTCCCAAGATGGCCGACTACAATTTCAGATAGTAGCAACAAGAAAATAGATTTTAACTGAAATTGATGTTAGTAGCTGAGGAAATACTAAGAAGATTTCTGCATTTAGGAAATTGTTTAGGTGTTTCCTATTTGAAGCACGCTGTAAATAAGGCAGCACCTGCCTTTTTCCTGGATGGACATGTTTACTTTTAATTTTTGTGGTAGAATATATTACTGAAATATAATTGACTTTCATGTCATTTGAAGCATTCCAGGGGAGAAACATCTTAGAAGGCTTGTAAAAAAAAAAAAAAATGCTTTATAAACAGCATATATTTTAAAATTGATGGTTATCATGTTTTAGAACTGAGACAATTCCTTCCACTTGTGTATGTGTATACCTGCCCCCCGCATATCCATTAAATATATGCACAGATAGTAAGAATCTGTTGCGTGTACTTGTCTGTCTATTAGCTTGGTTTTCCGTTGGCAACTGCTTAATACTCTGGTCTGCTCACCATCATTGTTATGCTGGTTTTCCATCTTTCACCCTTGTGGCACCCATCTTCTGTAAAGAACTTCCCTGGGGTGCCTACTCATATTGATGGAACTGTGTTGACCAGCAGCAGACATCGGAGAACTACCTTAACATGTAGATGACATTTAAATTATACATTTATGTTTTCTTTCATGTATTTTTCTGAATGTGTTTCTTGTTTCAGTAAAACATTTGCAGATATAAGATAAGTGCTGAGAAAGCGAGTGCTCTTGCATACACTACAATGTTTCTTTTCTGTTTTGATCCTGTTTGTGTATCACACTGGTGCTTGTAGGACTGTGTGGTTTGCGTACCGTGTGGTTTGAGTAACGTTGTCTTCTTGCCTCTGAGCCTTTAAGGTATTACTTTTCTGGTTAGTGCTAATGGCACATGAGTGAGAAACAACATACAATGCAATGTATTGTCCCTGTCCTTATGTGTTAAGTGCCTGAAGGCATTTTCTCTTTACTACAGCAATGCTTATGGGGATAAGAATAATTTTGCTATCCATTGACCCGCTATCAGAAACTCACCCTCAGCAGGTAGCAGGGTATGTCTGCGTACAACCGAAGCACATGTTCACATCTTCAGATAAAAAACAGCATGCATCATGACCAGCAGATATGTAATATTGGCAAAGAATGATTTATGTCAGTTTGGAAGCTGCTAGAGGCTATGGACAGCAACGATGGCTCCAGCTATCTTTTCAGAACAGAAAAGGAAATGCATACGCACTATGTCAGAAACACGACATTCTGGGTACGCATGTAATTCAAGTGAAAGGCACCTCACAACTGCTGTTCAGTTGAGATATACCACATGATAACTATGGCATGGCAGAATGTGATAGGATGTGGAAACTTACTTCAGAATGCTGTAGTCCACATTGCTTGCTCTGAAAACCCTTGATGACACGGAGTGTCATCTGCCTGAGGCATTACATAATCTTTGAGTTAGGTGAAATATGTGGTTTTTAGGAACCAGTCAAGGGTTTGGGTGAATCGTTCAGACACTCTGTTAGGCCTATTTTAACCTGAGCATGAAAAAAATCTCCCTTGATGAAGTACAAAGAAATGGTCTTCACAAATGTGTGTAAGAAGACTGGTGAGGTCTGTGCTTTGTGCTTGACTATGTCTAGAGAGGAGAGTTTGAGTTAAATAAAGGTATGTGCATTGCTGTTATTAATACTACTTTTGTAGCTATCGGTACATTCATTATAATAATTATTAAGGTTACTAACAGATGTTTTGCTCTAGATATATTTACCAAGACTTTCTGTTTGTTAAGAAGTTAACTACTCCACAGTTTTTGACCGGGAACAAAGCTTGTGAAGCAGATGAAAATGCAGCTGGGGAAAAGTGAAATGAATATGGGTTCTTTTTCTTAATATCTTGTCCCAGATTTTACCTCATCCATAGAATTTACAGATGCACAGATGTCACATCTGACTAAGAGTTCAAACTATTGCGGAGGGCTGGATCAAGTCTTTCATGAAACTGCAATACTGCATGTAGCTCTTGCTGTGTCTGGGAGTTTACTACATGATGTTCTAGGGCAGAAAGCTGAATCCAGCACTTCCTGTTTTTCATTGCTTGTAATTTGCATCTATCTATGAATGTGAGAGGAGAGCCCATGTGTTTCTGAATTGTGCATTTCTATGCTCTTCTGCAGTTTTACTTTTTGATATAGCTGAGAAAGGGCTTTGGAATAAGGATTAGTGCCTCATCCTTCACAGTTAACATAATATACATATCTGGACCTGGTTCATGGTCTGTGGAAGTAAGTGAGTAGAGTTGCAGTGACTGCAGTGGACGTGTGAATCAGGCTCAGGGAAGTAATGTGTTTGCCTTTGCAGTGCTGGAAGCAGTATGTCATAGTCAGTGAACTATTAATTAACATATGCATACAGAATATGTACAAGTATTAGAAGTTAAAAGCAGTGTCCACTTCCTTCCTTCCTGAAAGTTTTACTTTTTTGATGTCTTAGATAAAAACGTCAATCAATTAAATACTGAATTAATAAGTCTTATTGAGGTCATTCTGAGGGATGAATGCATTTTACACATTTTTAAATGAGCAAGATCTTTTTCATTTACATAAATAGGTAATTTCTGTGTTATTTGTGTCCTTGTTTTCAGTCATGGGGAGGACAACACAGCCCTGTGGCTTAGGACCTCATTTTCAGAAATAAGTTCAGGCATAGCAGTATCAAATCTAGTCATGTAATCAGCATGCTCTGCAATATTACTACTTTAGGGACAGTCAAGTTTATAAATCAGCAAAACTTAGTAGCGAAAAGCAATGCTTTTTCAAAATGGAAGCACTGTTTAGAAGAATAATGATTAAGTGAGATGGAAATGATGTTACTCTTAACAAAACAATTTACTGAAACATTTTGTAAATGGAAATGCCAGCAGGCAATTTGTTTTGTTTTGAAATAGGCTTCAACATTGCCTTCTGCCATTGTGATGGTAGGATGAGGGAGGCATGTATACAAATACATGAGTATATACAGATAAATGAAGGTACACGCAATCACACATGTACATATATGCTTACGTGCGTGTACATTTGTGCATAGAGATAATGCTTTCCTTGTATCTTTCATGCTGAGATTTTTAAACCTGATACCTGCTGTAGTGGCAATGCTGCCTTAGAGTCTGGCAGCAGTTGTATAACAGAAGCAAGGCTCTTCTTGCAAAAATAATTTCAAGTTTTAAAACATGATATTAACAGAGTTTCAGTAGTGCAGAATTTAGCTTAACAGTCTCTTCCAATCTTTTTTCTACATATGGAGTGTCTGAGGCAAATAGCAAACAGCAAAAAAACCTTTTTGTTGCAAATTGTACTTTACGGGCTATTCCAGAGTGTAGTAGAGAAATGTGATAAATTCATTATTGAGGTGGGAAGAGGGAAGGTGTGGGATGGAGAGCACAGGACATATAGCATAAAATTGTTAGAGCTTCAGAGGAAAACTGTAGAGTTGGGTTTTCCACCCTAAAACTTAGGATCCTGTAAGTTTACCATTGTGTGCTCTTCCCTTTCTCATTTTGACCACAGTTACTTGTTGCACAGCATTAGTGGTAAATACTGAAATCCTTCACCATCAATTTCTGTTTTCCTATGTTGTGCTCATGTTTGTAGGCTTTGGATATGCTGAATTTGGCACAGCCCTGTGACTTGAGAGTTGTCAGAGTATTTTAGAAAGAAACCAAAATACATGTGAAGTGCATTTATGTGCAAAATGTGCATGGAAAGGATCCCTGAGAATACTGGTGATCCCTGAGTATGTTCCTGTCCTTGCAGGGGCATTTGGCAGCTGACCTTCTCTAGCAGTTGTCAAAATCATTGTTCTCTTCCTTTCGAAGCTCAGATGTAGTCTCAGGGCATCTCTAGTGCTAGTATTTTGGAGTTCGTGAGGGATCATGCAGCCTTGTTCATAACCTTCTGAGGTAACACTTTGGGGGCTCTTTCTCACATCTGGGTATCTGCAAATAAGATTTCAGAACCACGCAAGCTGGATGGAAGCAGTCTGGTCAAATATACATCATAGGCTTCTAGGCTCTGGGAAAGGCAAACATTGTGTGCTGTCTTGCTAGCAGGTGTGTCTCACCCATCACAGAATGTCACTCCAGAAAGGCTACACTTACTTGTGTATTCACGAGAATCACTGCAGTTTAAATTTGATGTTATTCAAAGCCCTTAAAATCTGTTTTTTTCTGCTTGGGATACAGTAGTATATTAGTGAGTTAAACCTAGAGGTGGTAGTCCAAGTGCAGACTCCTTGAAATGAGAGGTACTAAGTGGTGGGAGCAGTAAAAGGAAGAAGTCAATGCCTACGTCCCGTCTTGCCTTATGATCCACCAAATAGAGAAGCATCCAAAATTATGCCACCACGTTTCTTCCTCTGACATACAGTCAGACAAGATAATCTACACCTTAAGGAAAGCTATATTAAGATAAGGTAATTTTGCAGAATATGTGTAAATACTATGCTGCCTTTATGGCATGTAAAAATTTAACCAGAATACTTAATTTCAGTGTCAATCTTTATGTCTTCAGAGAACTGGGAAAACATTAAATCTCATAACCCAACTGGGAGCAGGAAGGGAATATATTATTCATATAATGTCTTGCTTTTATGAGTGAAAATACTAAAACAAGTTGCAGCCTTTCTTGCTCAAGAGGTGTAACATGTCACTTCATATTTTTTTCCTGTTGGAATCAATATAGGGTTGTTTGCAGAATAAGGAACTATGCAGCATGAATCCTGGTGGTATAACTTGGTACTGCTTATTGCTTTGCCAAGGGCACAAAGGGAATCAATGTCAGAGACAAAATGGGAATTCGGATGTTCCAGGTGATAGTTCCAGAAGTATTGACATGGTATGTTTCTTTTGCCCTTTTAGAGGTTTCATATGAGACAGTTCAGACAGGGATATTAAGACAATACCCTTGGCTCTCCTCCTATGCACCTTGCTTTCACCTGAATGACACTCTTGCCTCTGTACTTTGTTCCATTTAATGCTGAGCATTTGCATTTGTGCTTCTAATGCTATCTACAGAGTCAGGAGAGTATGTAATTCCTGCCAGCACTGGCTGCTCTGTTACTCTGCTGTGCAACTGTCACATTTCATCCTTTGTCAGCCACAGCTCAGAGGGGCAGTCCTTCCTCATTTCAGCAGTTAGTGACATCAAAGGTAAGAAAATGAGGTATGAAATCAGGACACTGATAATGGGTCTCTCTGACGTGAACTCCTCTCTGGAGTTTTCCTATCTGACAGACACACGTGTTGGTTGCTTGGATTCACCTACATGTTCTGCAGCTTGAGCTGTCTTTTGGCCTAGAAGATTCCAGAGCCACACTGTAGGCAAGCAGCTACTAATGGCGTAGTTCCCCTGAAATTAGGGCATTAATTCTGGTTAAGAAGCCCGCGCTGCTCACTGACAGTGCTGCACAAAGCATCTCTGCAAGCTGAGGATTCTGCCTGCAGCATTTCAGTGATAGGAACAAATGTACCTCACCAAGAAATGACCCTTGGGACAACAGGAATCTGTCATAACCTCCTAACGCAGCTGTTTCTGATGCAGACATCATATTTTGCCTCAGAAAGTGAAGTTCTTTCTCAGTTCATAGGCAGCCTGCTCTGGCTTTACAAACTTACTGGGAAATTCAGGAAGTTATTCGAAGATGTGAGCAATATTGATACTGCACTCAAGGCAATAATTGGGCTCAGTACTAACTTGTTCTTTCATACTGTATGGAAACAGCAGAATATGCTAAGTGATAGACTTTGGAGCTATTCCTTGATTTATTCTTTTTGCTTTTATTTTATCAATATTTTTAACATGGCTTTTTCTTTTGTTGGGTTTTTTTTTCTGTTACAACATGAAACAGATCCTCATCTTTCACTTCTTTCTCTAGGTCTCTGATTTAAAATAGAAATAGCGCATAATAGGCTGAGAGACATTTTTGGTAAGTCCTATTAGTATTCCAAAAACCTAATTATCTATCTGCTGCCAGCACAGGACAGATATTAAAAAGGGGTGGAGAGGATCTGTAGTAAATCAGTATAAGAAATCTTTCTTATAACATCCAATTAGAAGTCTTAGTTATGAAAACATCAAATTATGCTTTCATTGTAATTTAGCTTAAATAGCATCCTGATAAAAGGAGTTGAATGTAAATTTCTTCTGTCAGTTAGAAAATGGCTTCCCTGCATGTTGTGCAAAGCACAGAGATCTGAGCTAGTTTTCAACTCTGCTGTCAGGATGACACCTGTACTACCATAGCTGGATCACGTCTATACTAATTCACATATCTCTACAGTATATAGGATTATTTTATAATGCCCCTGAGTTATAGACTGAACGCATGAACACCCCATACCAGATGTATTTTCTACATCGTAATAAGTTTCCCATCTGGTCACAAGGATTATGGTGTAGATTTTGCTGCTTTCCCCTGAGTGTTGACCTAAATTGTAGCTTGAGTCAGGAAATGAAGACCAGACAAGTTTGATCAAAATACTTGGGAGTTTTTACCACTATTGTCAGTAGAGCTGGGATTCCATCCACTGTGCTTTTTAGTAAAGATACCCTTGTATAAACAAGCACGGGCACGTCCAGTGGGCCTGCTGATCAAATCATGCTGTACGGAGGGAAGAGGATAGATGATCTTAGCCCCCTTAGACAATACACATCTCCCCTTGCTTCTGGAAGGCTAGTGGGAATGTTCTTGGCCCCAAGTTACAAACAGATACTAAAAACCTGGGAAGCCCCCTTAAGTCTTATCCTTGGCCAAGTCACACAGATCCTCCTTGCTATTAAAATCCCTCTATTGAAGTAATTCTGAGGATTAATAGAACAAGATTTTTCAAATAAGCTCTTCATTTTTTTCTCAGATGAAATGGTATCAAGTATCCAATTACTGTCAGTGTTGAATGCGTTATTCCATGTTCCAGCTGCTCTAGCTACATGTTTGAATATCAGCTTTCATTCTAAATTAAAGTTTGCATTTTGCACATTTTTCACTTTTTTCTCTGCAAATATCACCCCGCGGCTCTTTTAAATGGTAAGGCCAAAGCACGAAACACTTCTCTTGTAGGTAAGCACTTGTAGGACTTTTACGGCTTCCAGAGCCCTTTTCAGTGGGGTTTCAGCAACTCTGTGCATTTTCTAGTGATTAACTCACTTTTGAGATCTGAACAGATAACACCAAGTAACATAAAAGGGGAGAGAGAGGCAGGCTGGAGAGATTCCTCAAAGCACAGCTCTGAACAAAAGAAAGATGGGGTTCTCATCCTGTCTGCTTCACATTCCTGCTGTAGCGATTTCAGTTCCTTCTGGCTTCCTTATCTCAGAAAAGAGATAGCATGGCTTGCTTACTGCACACAAAGGCAGCAGGATTTAATTGATTTAGACATCCAGGCTGCTTTTGAAAGCCTGGAACGATGTTAATATGAACCACTACCCGCCAAAGACATGACCAGCTAACCACTGTATCGTTTGTGACAGTGCTTTATGGAATCACTGCAATTACTTCCAACCTGCAAGGACTAAGGAGGCTAAGCAGAGCTTTCTATTCAGCCAATTCATTTTCCATTTTATCCCCAAACTGTGCCCTTCTTCTTGCTTTTGCTCATCAGCCTTCAGTTTCTAGACAGGTGCCTGTGGGACCTGCCTAGGTAACACTGTAAGGGGCTTCCCACATTTTTACTATCTGTTTGTAGCTTACTTGGGGCCAAGAACCTTTCTACTAGCTTCTTTATCAGGGCAGGAATTCATGCTGCTATTTTTAATGTTTATAGAGCAGTTGTGTTTCCCTGGGGCTCCTGGAGGCATTTATCCATCTCAGACTTCCTTCCACAAACCACTGTTTAAGCACTGCTTTTGAAATGGCAGCTGGTTGTGGTAGGCGCCGACTCACTGTGCTTTAGTCGTGACTGTTGCTTCACACTTGTAAGTAGCAGCGTACTGAGTTAGGTTCTTTTTTCCTAATTGCTTCCAGCTCACCCCTGCACTGAAAGAAAATATTTCTGTGCCTTGTTGATCTTCTGGATTGTGCAGATATTGTGGCATTGGCTTTAGCACCATATTCTCTGTGCCTCCAAGCTATTTTAGTATTTTTCACTCACTTTCTTTTTCTCTTCAAAGCTCTCCAGTTATGCTTTGTTGCGCGAGTTATATTCCAGCAAGAGTTAAAGTAAGCAGTAATCTGCTGGCAAAGATGTGCATCTGTTATATAAAGTAAGTGTAGCAAGCCAGCGTGTTTCTTTAGCTTTTACATGTGTATTTACTGTTAGCAATAGTTAAAATAGTTTGGAGCTATTTCAAAGGTTTATGTGATTGAATAGAAACATTTTGTAGGAAAAAAGCAGTTTGATCAATGTTCTGCATAGAAAAAACATTCTGTGGTTTTGTTTTCAGAACATTTTTGCTGTGTTTTCTCTTGATGTTAACATTTTGATTTTCTATTGTTATATGCACATTTTATAGATTATTGTGTGTATGTGATAAAAAACTGAACCAAGTGCTTTGATAAGTTTCTGTTACTGTTCCATCAATGTTTTTTTCATCTTGTACATCAATTTGAGTGGGGACAAAAGCCCCAAATTGTCATTCTTTGGTCTGATGGTACAGCAGGAGAAGACACCATGGTGCTCTTACTCATGGACTAGAAGCCATCATGCACTACCAAGTCCTGGCACACAGCTCTTGAAGAGTATTTTAGTCATTCCATTTTTTACCTTCCACAGTGTTTTACCTCATTCCAATGAAATACTTAGAAAATGCCTGCCCTTTTCTCTGCTAAGCAAGACTGCACGCTTTCAAAACACCACAATGTTCTAGAAACATATAGCAATATAAAAATGTGAGGACATGTTATTTAATGGTAAAGTGGCTTGGGGATAGGCTGATGTAACTTGGCCATCACTAGCCTAGCACTCCAACACTATGACATTTAAGCTCTGATAGCTTATGTTTTTCTTTCCCATAGTCCAAACTGAGAGGTGTTTCAGGGATTCAGTCATACTTCGTTGTAGACCACAGTTTTACATTTTTACCTGAAATTCTTGATTTTCAATAGGTAAAAGCCAGAGAAGAGATGTTAAAATAACGAAACTCAGTCTGGCTTTTCTGAGGAAAATGCTTCTGTATTTTTTTCCTCTTGTATATATAATATTAAAGCTCATCCAAAAATCAGGAGGAATAGGAAGCAGGAAACAATCTTCCAGCAAATTTTTTTGTAATTGCCAGGACTCGTTTTGTTATGCAAGGGGAAGTGAAATGTGACAAACTTCAGTGTTGCTTTATAATCCGAAGGAGTGTCATAGACAAGCCCCATACACGAATGTGGATGAATTTAATCAGAGCTGAACTTTTGCAACATCCTAACTCAACAGGCATAGTTCTATTCATGATGATTTCTCTGTCACTCCAAATATATAAACTGCCTCAGTTTAAATTTCCATGCACAAAAAGCAGTTATCTCCAATTGTGTCTGCAATTCCACATAATGATTCAATCCTTTTCAGAGAACTTTCAAGGATTTTATTCAAAATCAAATTATCTGTGTGGATTTTGGAATGGGAAGGAAGGGATGGAAGCATGATTTTTTACTCTTCACAGAGTTGTAGGAAGAACCCAGACATTTTGCCATTACAGTAGTATCTTGAGATATTGTAGACAATATTACGCTCTTTTGGTGGGACCTTTATTGAAATGCGCAGAGGCATTTAAACTCTACTTGGATGCTTAAGTGGATTTTGCTGTATCAATTCATTTGGAGCTTTTAATAAAATCTTATAAATGTTATTTTATTATTTTGCCATGTTTAGGCATTTTTAGTTACAGATTTCTTCAAATTACTTTTTTGACATTGTTAACACAGCGCTTGTTCTGTGAATAATAAGATAGAGATAAGGAAAAGAGTACTAAGTTAATTGCTTACGTTCTATTGCAGATAAATGCTCTACAACTTTTATATCAATCCTAAGAATGAAAAACTTCCAGTTAAGTTTGATACACATGCATTCAATTTTTTTGGGGGGTGTCTGCTATGCTAAAATGCAACATTCGGCCTTTGAGTCCTTTTGAAAATGAGATTTCGGGGTTTTTTGACATTTTGGCTAAGATTTTAGGATCTGATAATTGTGTATTTTATAATAATAAATTAAATATAGCAGCTTTCAAGTGGGAATTTAGGAATTCTTCATGAATTCTTAAGTTCTAGTTGCATCGTTTGATTGAAGCTATTATTATTTCTATTTTAACATGGGGGTGGCAAATGGCAGAATAAAATGTGGTAGTAGATGCTGCTTCCACAGACTTTTTCACAGGTGATGTTGCCCCCAAACTTTCCATCTCCTTCAACCAGTTTCAATTTCAGCGCAGTAGTTTTGAGTTCAGAAAATTAAAGCATTTTTACACACGGAAGTCAACACCTAAAACCGTACCTGCTTTAGAAGGGAGCAGGAGGCTGCTTGTGTGCCTGGTTTCATGGCCACTGCAGCCGATGCTGCCACACACAGGCACTGAGGGGCCAGACACTAACCTCTGTGCCCAAGCTGTTGGTGGCTGAGTGTTTATGGCTGCTTCATCCCTGCTCTTTGGGAGCAGACAGCATCTGACCAGAGGATCTGTTCATTGGGGGGGGGGGGGCATGTTTGCAGGGCTTGGTATGTAAATTGCAGGCATCTTTTTTTGCACTTTGCTTCCTGTCTCAGTTTTGTGGGCTGAATGGAGGTCAGGTGTTCTTAAACTGATAAAGGAGCTCTTGAGGGAGAAACTGCTTGACCGTCTGTATGATGAATGGCTGAAGACAAATCCAGAAAAGCCAAGCCTCAGCTTGGCATCCAGTAAAAGCACGAATGTATGTTCTGTGCCAGACATCTGTGCTTGTTCCAAGGAAAACCCTAGAAAAGAGGTTCTGGCCTTCCTCCACTTGGAAGCTATGAAAAAGGCATGAGAGCTCAGTTTGCTTTTCACTTAGTGTGTACTGTGCTATGTCCCAGGATACTGGAAGCCCTTGAAAGTGGAGCAGTGTATTTCCATTCAGACTCTGAGCTTTACTGATCACCAGGTGCACTGTGTAGTTTCCAAATCACTATCTTAATGTGGGCCATGGACAGTATTTCTTTAAGTATTTCTTGCCTTTGGCCTGGAAATAGAGCATATGTCCTTGTTGCATTGCACTTTAGAATATTTACATATGCATGCAATTATAGTGCTCTCAAGGAATGTGTGATGCTGTGTGTATATGCAATTAAAGGTTCTCAGTGAGTGTGGGAATATGGGTGAATATTCGCTTTCAGTCCATTTGTGCTTTATAGTTCTCTTGAAGATGAACATCACTTTCCTCTTCTTGTAAAAAGACCTCTGGGTTGGTTGCTTTGTTTATTTGCTTGGTTGTTATACAGTTAAAAATGCAGATCTTACCTATTTTGAAAGACACTTCAATCGAGTGAGAACACAGACCATAGAGTGTTCTCTTTAAAGTATACTTTGGTTTGGGCTTGCCAGCCTCTTATAAGGAAGTAGAAGAATGCTTTGATAAAGCATTCCTTTATTCAGTTATCTCTTCTAGGAATTCCCAGTTCACATCTCTTTATCATCCAAATGATTCTTCTACTAGAAAAGTTTCAAGCTCATTTTTTGTCTTTCTTAAATCACTTTCTATTTCCCATTGATATGAATGGAACCATTAGACCTGGCTCATGTTTTGGCAGCCTGAGATGGTACAGTGCCTCTGGACAAATTAGGAAAATACTGTAAAGACTATTTAACCATTTTTAGAGCATTTATAATTGTTTGCTTAATCTTTATGATATAGAACCTAGAGTAAAGATGTCCTTGCATTTATGAGGTTGCTGGAAGAGGAGCAAGATTATAATCGAATGATAACTGCCCTCAAGAAAAACAAAAAAGATCAGCTTGGTATACAAAATAAATGGTGGGGCAGAGGCAAACAAAGCAAATGATTGACTCAGTATCTGGTTTTGCATATGGCACTTCAGTAGCTTCTGTTTTGCTCTACAGAAAGTGATAAATCTGATAAGTGAGGATGTTCTACAGATTCCAGCTGGGCTTTTGAAGTCCCCCAAAGGAGTCCCAAATCAGATTGTGGTGGAAGAAAAGACAGTTTAGCAATAGAAACAGAGCTGTAGCTGAGTGGACCTTATTTTCCAATTTTAATGTACCCTGTGTGAAACTACCAGCCTATTTCCCCAAGCATCCTTAATAAAGCGAAAAGTGGAATTTTTCAGGAAGCATAACATCAGCCCAGATTCTGCTGAGTATACATGTATGGGTTGCCTCATGAGAAAGCAATATCTAAGCTGCAGCCATGGGACTGCTCGATGTATAAACACATGCATTTGTTTCATGAAATTTAGGATTGAAATAGGAGATGGGAGGTGAGACAAAAGGTGCCAGTGAGTAATGGGACCCCACTAGAATTTCATAAAACTGTAATGTGTTTTGATGGATGTTTCAAGTATTTGGAGGGAAGTTACCTGCGTATGTTCGAATGAGCCTGTAATATTGAAGAAAACTCATGTTCTGCGCACAGCGCAGAATTACACATCTGCCGCTGGGAAGCCACTGCAGTGTGAGTCTTTAATGTAAAAGCTATAAGTTTGATGGAGAAATGTGAAGGCCAGCTTGAGTGCAGGATGGCCCTAACCTTGCTTGCTGGCATTTGTTGACTTCTGTCAGCTGTCTCTGTGGCATCATCATGAACATGGCTATGTCAAACTACAAACATCGCAATGTGCCAGTATAGTTGAGTTCACTTATTTTAGATCTGCAAATGGCTGGGCGCTGATTTGGTAACAGACTAGTGTCTGGCATACTGTTTTAAACATATTTTACAGTAATTTGAATATCTTGTCTATTTGAAGGCGTTTTGGCTTGATACAATTTTAAGTCAGGTTAGAAGCTATTAGTTAGCTGACTAAAAAGAAATTATTTTTAATAATAATTAATAATAATAATAAACAAACAACACAGCTCCTAAAATTCCAAGTGTGAATGACACGCTTCCAGGATGTCTTGGCCAAATTCTTCAAATCTTCCAAACCTGTACTCCAGGTATATTCATGGGCATAGGCAACTGTCTGGCTACAGTTCTGGCATTGGTGCAACAGGCTTGTATAGCCCCATGTAAAACAGTGGCCACACTTTCTCCTCAGTGCTCTCAGTGTGGAATAGCTCTGTTCCATCTTCAGTACCAAACCTAAAGCAGTGCAAACCAGAGCTGCATTTGAATCAGAATGGCACCATTTTGAGTGTAGAAGTGTTTTATTCGAACGGAAGGTGATCTTTCTTAGAAAAAATAAATTTTTATTTTAAACAAAATTATGATTAGAAATAATTATTTCAGAAATATTACCTTTGCCTGCTTAGGGGCAAGTATATGTATTTTAGTAATATGTTTAAATTATGTCAGAAAGCATATTTGTGTAATGATTATTACGGGTTACATGACAGCGGTTATTTCATTATTCATATTCAATATTAACAATTTATTAAACTGCAATAAAAGTACTCAGCCTCAGCCATTGCAGACTGAAAGTTAGGGCTGTGAAATGTTATCCTTGAAACCTATTAAAGGTGCAGAATTAGGAGAATGCAAAAAAGAGGAGAAAGTCAAGATGATATTTCTAAGGATCTAATGATGATAAAAGAAGACTATTCATTAGACAGTATTTTTATTTTATCTTCTTTCCAATTCATTAGAGGTGCCTAGCTGGTCTTTATCCTATGCTGGAGTTTGTGCTAAAATAAATTGTGGCAAGGCAAGGAGACTTTTCCAGATATGCTATGAGAGTGAGACTTGGGTTTGCCTTTTGTCTTGACCTTGCCAGTTGCCAGCTTGGTGACACATCATATCTTTATACCTGTGCTGAGCTCAGGGTTTGCCTGGTTTGTCTATTTTGACTGTCAGCTCTTCAGAGCAGGATCTTCTACTGTCTTGCAACAAGAACGTTGGGTTATGTGTTTGGTAACCGCAGCTCTTGTTTCTTGACTACTTCTACAATACAATTAAAAATAGTCACATTATTAAGTACAAAAACTATGTATTCAGAAAAAAGCAAATCCCAGCAACAACACTTCCTCTCCAGCTCATGTCTTCCTGCTCTCTAGTACAGTCTGGAATCGCCATCCCAACTCAACATGACTGGCATCATGCAGTGAAGTGCACAGTCATGTGTTCTTCAGGTTGCTGCTTCTCAGCCAAAGCTGGATTTTCTTGGGCTCTGAGCATGTGGAGCATGGGCAGAGGAGGGAAGGCTGAGCCCTTTGGGAACTAGTGCGCTGTCTTGTGTATTTGGTAAAAGCAAGGTCTGTTGGACTAAGCAAAGGCATAAATCTGCTAATTGGGAGCTGCCACTGGGAGTGCGAGATTAGCCCCCTCACTACTCAAACTGAGGTGGTAGTCCCTGTGAAGGGCAGGTTAAATATGAGTGCATGTGTATGGAGAACAATTTGTCTTTCCATGATATTATTGGAACAAAAACATTAACTGCATTTATTTTATTAACATGGATAATAGTGCTTTTCAGTAGAAATTTGGAGGAGAAGTAGTAGTGGAAATCACAGTCCTTCACAGAGGAATTCGTTATGTTTGCCTTAATTTTGCAGCTGGTGTCCACAGCCTGCAGAAAGGAAGTGATCCACCTTAAGGATTACATTAGAATAGGGAAGAAAAATCCTAAATCATCTGGTTCCAAGCCCATTGCACTGTCCTCTGGAATAGAAAAGAAAGATGACCTGAGGGTCAGACTTACATCTAAAACCTGCTTTGAATAAAATTGTTATTTGTCATGCTGAAAATTTGCTAAGCTTGCTCTTTGGAACAAAGACTCACAATCTGCCATGTTCTAAAGTGCCTGTCATAGCAGGTAGCTTCCAAAATTCTTTCCCTTGATTTTATTTTTTGAGATGTGTAACAATGAGGAAATCACAAACTAAAAATAATTGATATTTATTCCTGGAAGAAACATAAAATCACCTCACAGGGGCATAGACCAGGGCAGGGAGAAGCCAGGGAGGCTCATGGTGCTTGGGATCAAAACCTAGTTGTTCTTGTGCCCAGGATCTTGCCATGACTATTGTGTATCTGCTCCTCAGAAGGAAAAGAGAGAATGCACACCTCTGGCATTTCTGAAAGTGCTGTGGCTAGGAAGATTAGATAGATTTAGAAACATTTCATTTCCATCCCTGTTGAGCTATGTGGACAAACCAGACTATTGGCCATTTTTGTAGAGGATTAGTAATTAACTAGGTAGACTAATTATCAGAACTATTTTGGCCTCCCAGGAGAAAGCATTTAGAAACCCATTTACATGTATTATTTAAAATAAAAATACTGCACAAGGATCTTACTGGTGTTGCCAATGGTTTGCAAATGAATCATAGGATACAATGCATTGCTCTTTGAAGTTGCATTTGGTGGCTTTTAATGAGATCCCACTGTTTATGGATCAGATGGAGCATAATCTGTTTATTTACTCTTTCCTGCACAAAGCGTTATTTTAATGCCAGTCTGCTGAGAATGGCAGAGATTGGCAGAGACACAGTTGCATCATTAGAGCAAAGGTTCCAAAAGGGATGTTTGGCTCTTTGAGATCTCCAGCTCTTTAATCCCATTTATGCCAGCAGGCAATATTTATGAAATACTCTGAAAACTAATTCAGACGATTTAAATTACTCTGGCAGCATAAAAATATGTGATTAGCAGAGAGAGAGCTGCTGGTCTGAATGCAGGACAAGTCACAAGTGTCCTTAAAGTCTGATTGCGTGCTAACTGCAGGTTTCAGTGCTTCTTCTTAGGCATGTCTGCATGAATGGGAACGGGTAGATCAGGGCTTGTGGTGCTCTGCATTGTCTGAAAGAAAAAGAGCTCTGGTTTAGACCTTGTGGAGGTGTTCTGCCTGGGCATATTAGCCTGAAGGGCAGTAAACTGCACCTCTGGCTAAGGAGAGCTACCCATTTTAATACAGGGGTGCTCCAGGGTTGTTGTAGGGTAGGGTGTTCTTGTGTAAGTCTCCTTTCAAGTACTGGATAGGACCTTTACTACCATAGAGCAGAGATTATTCCCTCCAATGGTGGAGAAGCTGGTGGGGCTTTGTACCTCCTGGAGTTCTAGCTGTCATTCAGTGCTCTTGTAATGATGGGCAGAATCATGCTGGAAATGTTTCTCAAGGGCTTGGAAGAGAAATGACTCTCTGTGTTGCTTCATGTCCTTTAAAACTGTTGCTTTTTAGTTTTAAGGATGAAAACACAGCTGGTTGCTGCTCTTGGGGGCATCATTAATCAGGTCTGACTGAATACTCATCAGTTTAGTAGATTTATGTGTATTTATTGTCATTGTAACTTTTCATGTGCAGTTACATCCATTTCACGGAGTCTGTGCAAACCTAGGCAGATGCAGATTCAAGGCTGATCAGGTGTATTTTAACTTTGCTGAGACAAGGGCAGATTTTATACAGCTAAGTCAGAGAGTCTGTCCTGGTTTTATAAAGTAAGATATATTTATTGATAGACTTTGCAGCAATAGGTGAGGGCACAAAGTGAAATAAGAATCCGGTTCTGCTCAGCATTGTATAAGCGCATAGTAAGAAGAGTTTTACAGCCTGAACAGGTTTCCAGAGAGGGATGTTTATTTGGGAAGATTCACCAAATAACGAAGTGATGTGTACAAGATCTCACAGCAGATTGGTTGCAAATCTTGGCATGAACTCTTAACTCCTGATTTTTGGGGCTGTTCACTTATTTCCCTCCAGCTTTTCCTGCCAATACAGAGTTATCATCCACACAAGGATACACAGATGCCACAGTGGACTGCAAAGCCAGATCTTCAGCTCATTAAAAATCAATGCTTTTTCATGATGCCAACAGGGCCACACTGATTTACCTTATATGAAGACTTGGTGAATCATTTATGTTACCAAGTTTTAAGGTACATTTATGTTGAATTTTTCTAGTATTTTTAGGACACAGAACTCTAAAGTCAGGACTTTCAAAATTTCCTACCTAATTTAGGCACTAAACCTGTAGGTGGGTTGAGAAGGGTAAGGCCTGATTGTTGAGTGATTCCACTGGAAGCAGTAGTTGCCTGAATCCTCTGTAGCTTGAATCACTCGTGTCATTGCCTACATATGAATGGGGATGCTTAACATCAGGCCACCTAGTGTGAAAAATTTGCCTCGAGTATTGCTGTTTTCTGCTTGATATTTTAGAGCAGATACACAATCCTGCTGCCTTTGTTCAGTTCAGCCATCTAGCCTGAGTTTTCCTCATTATAGTGCATAGCTCTTACATTAGTTTGGCCTTGTGTAAACAGATAACCTTTGCAAAATTCAGTTTTGCCTTTCCATACCTTCAGAGTACAAATGGAATCGGTTCTACATGTGGGTCTTTCTCCCACTGGACTGCTGGTAACTTAAATGGCACGGATAAATTGCCTATAGCAGTAAATTGGAAAAAATGCCCTCATTAAATTAAACATAATGTTCTCAGGTTTATTCTCATTATCAAGTTGGCTTACTTCTAAAAGCAGCATATTTCTGAGGTTGGTTAATTTCAGCTCAGTTGCCAACATCCTCTAATTTTCAACACTGCTTTGAAATGACCTCAGAGGGTGATATAATAACTTTTTACAAGGTGATCTCGAGACTGTAGGAGCATGTCAGGCTGGTATTTCATGTATGTCTGGATGTACACTGTGACATATTGACACTGCAGACATATCTGCTATTCCTAAGGGGCTGAGGAAACTTCAGTCTTGGGCAGATGCAATATACAGGGTTGACAAAGCACAAAAAGGATCAGCACAAGTTACTATAGGCGGTGAAAGATGGGCGCAGGGAAATTGAGCAGGTCTTACCATGGTGCTGCATCAAGTCCGGAGTAATATAAAGCATGGGGCTGTGTTTAATGACTTAGAAATAAGGCAGAGGTGATGCAAACACATATTCAGAATATAAAAGAGTGACTGTTTATGGCTTAACTTCTGTCACTCTCCCAATAGCTTGAATTCTGGTTCACGATGACTGTACCTCTGTAAATCCTGCTATAACTCCACTGAGCTTGATCTCATCTATGAGACCAAAGTAGTCATTAAAACCACGAGTGGTTGCTAGCCAAGTCATAATTTTACCTGGAAGTTCTGAAACACTAAGTGCATAGAATCAGTAATATTCTCTGGGGTTTTGTTTGTTTGGGTCTTAAACTCCCAAACATTTGTTGATGCCCATCTTTTACAGTCATGTGACTAGTCAGTGTCACCTGCTTTTTGGTTTTTAACTGCAAAAATAATGGTCCTCCTTTTTGGAAACCTATTTAGGGTTTTCTTTTCAGTTTGCAATATAAGTTATCTGAGCTAGGGACTAATCTGTGTCCTCTGCCTGTATTGTAATTACTAGCAATAACCACTAAAATATGAATCTCTCCTCCCTTGTTCTCCTCTCTCTTGCTTTTGTGAAAAATTCTTGCTTTGTATCATATGAATGCAATTTGATTTGACCATTTGCTTACTTTATCTTGATCATTAACTTTCTATTGTTTTCTGGCTTCATTTTGCAAAAGTTCCTGGCATTGAACTAAAAGGATAAGATCAGCTAACAGTATCAAGATAGCGCATTATCACGTAGAACAGATTGAGTTGCTCATTCCAGTGGTTTTGGTGGCCACCAGTTCAGCACCTCTGTACCTGCAAACCATTTCTCAGTAACACCTGAGTGCTGAACTGTCTGTAGGTATAGGCAAAAATAGGTGCCTGAGTTAATATATTGCTCTGGAGCAGCCACATGCTCATGACCTTCTGATAGCTCTGCCTGTGCCAGGGAACTGCAAAATCAGGCTGACTGCAGCTTTAAATGAAGCTGAATGTACATGCTTGATAAGCTGGCCGCAGCACCTCTTCTTGGAGGCGAGTACGAGGCTTCTCCCTCTTTCTCAATAGCAACAACAGCCCCAAATGCAGATTTGCAGATCTGTAACAGTGGGTCTCTCACCCAGTTCTGTCTTCATCTCTTTTTCTTCCAGCATCTTGGAAATATGGCTTTTTTTCTTGGTTCAGACAGTCATGCCTTTGACTCAGCTTTGCTTGTGCTGCACAGAGGAGAAAATTTTCCAAAGCTCCTCAGAAACTCAAGAACATTTTTTCAGTGTAATGAGGCCCTAAGTCCTTCACTCTTTTGAAGCCCCCTCCCTAATATTCAAGTTCAGTTAAACCACAGTTATACAGCTTTATGTTTTGAGCTTTTAAAGTTCACCCACCACTGAAAAGTTTCTCCCAGGAACAGTCCCTGAGGTGACTCCAGATTGGACTGTGGTGTCTGCAATTTAGGGAAATTACTCAGGGAATAAAGCTAAGTCTGCGTGTGCTAGCTCCATTCCCCTGAGGGCAGTCATACAAACAGATAAATGGAGCAGCTTTGCCTGAGGCGTAAGATAGATATATTTATACATATATATATATATAAGCTAACTAACAAAGAAATGGCTTGCAAATGAAGCAAAGATGTAAGCATTTCCTCTGATGGCTGACCTCAGCAGTGAGGAGATGATCTCCCCACGTCCCATATAGGAGAGCTGAGGCAAGATATAATTTGATTACCACCAGATGTAGCATCAAGGGAGAGGGTTGACAGGATGTGCTGGGTGGCGGGTCCAGCCCCACATGCTATGCCAGTAGCACTCTGTGGGAGGAAGCACTTTCTTTGGGTTCTGTCACATCTGTTCTGATTTAAGGTACCAGAAATCACTTCTCATGCTGCTTTTAGGGGTATTTTTCTTTTTTCAGACATGACAGAGCTTCAAGCATTTCATTCTTCCTAGAAGTCCAGGGCCTGTTTTCTGTCTCCTAGCCCACATGACACAGCACACAACAAAACTGCCTCTCTGAACTGATACTAGGCAATATTGGTAGGACTGCAGCCTACCAATGCTGCTTCTGCATGTGCTGTATCTGCACTTGATTCTAGATTAACTTTTATTTTTAACAACTGCCAATCTAGCACATAGTGGAAAACTAAGTGAAAAAAGGAAGAAAGAATCATCTCCAAGAACTCACCAATAAAGAGGTGTTGCTCAGCATTTATTGCGTTTGTGGGGCTATGTCTTGTATATTAGCTGACCATGAGGCAGTAGCAAATCATGGATAGCCTTTCAGCTCTGCAGGGAAGCCTTTCTGGTAAGCAGAGAATAACAATTTTGGTTGAAAAGGAGAGAAAGCAAGGGATTGCAGGTGGTTTTAGGATCAATTGTCTAGAGGTAACTGGGTAACATTTAATTTCCTAAACTCCAGCTTGATGAAAATAAGTCAAAGAAGGGATAATTTTCGCATTTCATTTAAATTATAGGGAGACCTTGTCAATTAATTTGTTGTTAGTCAGGTAAAGTTTAATTACACTATGAAAAGAGAAAGTGGCATGTTTCTCAGTACTGCTCCCCTGTGGGTGACTTTCAGAACCAGATTCAGAACATCGTTAAATCATAGGCTCTGGAGACTGAATTGGCTCTGTGACCATTTATAATCCAATTAACAAGAAATAAATAAACAAACACACAAACAAATCCCAAGCCCCATTCAAATTGTCAACACAGACACAAAAATGAATTAAAGTTTAGCATAGAAAGTTTTCTTAAATGAAGAGGATGCACTAAAGTAAATGCTACAAAATTGCTTCTTTTAGCAAACTGTAGGTGTTAGCATATTTAGGATTTGAGATTTTTTCTGAAGCATCTGATAGACCCAATATCTTTCCAATCAACTCCCTATTATTGTTCTCCTGTTTTTTGCAAAACAAACAGGAAAATGAAGAGCATTACAACATTTCATCGTATGCAGCACGATTTGAAGCTGCTTTGAAGAAATTGCACATCATTATCTGGAAATACAACCAGCCAGTCTGAAAACAGCCAAAAATGGTAGAATGCAGCAACTTACCTATAAATTTATTTCCCTAGTGCTCTGTTCTCCATTGGTTCCCCACTGAATACAGAATGAAACTTAAAGATTTCTGCCTTATGCTCAAAACCCTACAGAGGATTTGCTAGGGCTTTTTTATTTAGCTGTAGTGGGGACCCACTGCCTACTACTTAGGTAGTCTGCAAAGTTATATCTGGACAGTCCCTCCCATGGCGCCACTGAAGACTAGATTGAGTGATGACTTTTGGGCAAATTCACAAAACAAACTGGGAATGGAGCCAAATCCTGTGACATTCACACTAGTTTCATAGCAGCCAAATCACACTGGCTGTCAAAACTATTCAAGTAAGCAAATCTTTCTCAACAAGCATCATCTTTTATAAGAACCACTACATAATAGCGTAATTTCTAATTTCAGGACTCAAACCAGGATACTCTTCTATACCAGTTGCAAAATTTATTTTAGCAAGCAATTAGAATATCAGCCCAGGAAGATCTGTCAGACCTTCTTGTGCCTTTGAATTAGCTTTCATACAGCCAATACATTTTTTTTGAATCTCAAACCGAAGAAGAAAGCAGAAGAAAAGATGCAGAAGAAAGTTATTTCCTTAAAAATCATCCAGTATCTAGGCAGCGCAGAACTGAAGGTAATATGTACAATGAGATTAATAGGAAGAAATACATGGGATAAAATGTTGTTTAATATTACTTATTATTCCTAGAATGTGTTATTTCATCATCTTGAAACTATTTTGCGTGCTGTCTTCTCCAGTCTGAAACTTGAATCTGAAAAGCTTCCCATTTACCTCTTGGTTTTGCATTTATATTTGATGTGTGCATCCACATCTATGCCTGCATGCCCACGTAGGCTGTTGGCCGCTTGGAAGCCTACATTTTCAAATAGGTTCCTGGCTAAATGGTTATACATGGAAACTTGTTTTGCAACACCGCTTCTAGAACACCTAGGAGATCGATGTCTCAGTTGCTATTAATTTAGTCAGCAAAGGCTTACTGAACAGACAGCAGGCATCTTTTCCGTATGCTCTGGACAGTATAAAGAACCCAAGTCATATGATTCAGCCTTCACCACTGACGTAGGGGCTGCATCTATCTCAGAAATTGCAGAAAAATATAACTATTTGTCTTCTATAATCTACATTAAGCAAGTAAATGCTTACCTTAATCATGAATGAAGTGCAGCAGCTGCATGTCTGGGCAGAGGTACTTTTAAAGGGGTATAATTTAAACGTGTCTTTGTTTGAATTTTCAGCCTGTTACTTATCTTTTTCCATTAAACAGCTACCTATGTTGCCTATGTGTGTTGATGAGCTTGTACTTCGAAAATGAAAGAACTCTGATTTTAATCCATATTGTTATTCATAAAAAACCCACATTTGACTGAGACAAAACTTGTATCACATGAATATGTAACTGTATCCTAAGAGAACCGCCAAGAGGTTTGCAGGATTTCAGACAGAAGATGAAGCGATTAATTAAGGAATTACATCCACAAGGTGAAAAGTCCCTAAAGATAAGTATATGAAGAGCTATATTAGGGAAAGGATCTAGGGTTTCTGCATCTGAATAATTTTATGCAAATCTTCAGTGCCAATGCTTGTGTGTGTGTCTGACTTTATTTTCTCTCTTGCAAAAGTACTCTCAATCCTGGGGTCTCAGATTTTTGGTGACAGACCCTGAAAAACTCAGAGGCTGTTCCTACATGATGCTCTTCATCTGAGTATCCTCATACACATCAAGAGTAGACCAACAATCAGTGTGCCTCAGAGTTACAGTACAGGACCTTTCAGGTTATGAAGATCAGAGAGAATGTTTGCATCAGGATAGGAGAACTGAATATAGGATAATGCAGCGTAGGACATGGAGTCCTTGGCTAATGCTGACGAAGGTCATCTCTTTCCTGAGCTCTGCTTAAAGACTCCCTTATATCACTAGAGCAATTTACATAAAAAATGTGACCCAAGCTTGCAGAGAGTAAGGTCTATTGGACTGCAGCT
>JANRGW010014776.1:23153-41138 GCA_024733675.1 Psilopsiagon aymara | reverse complement strand
CTTGGGATTTCAGATTCTACTTCCCATCAGTAAAATGAGCAGGACTTAGCCCAAAAGCAGAAAAAACCTTTGCCTTATAAGGGAAAAAGATGTGATTTTTCTGCTATTTTTAGTAGCTTTCGTGTTTTTATATCTATCTATCTGTCTGTCTGTCTATCTATCTATCTATCTGTCTGTCTATCTATCTATCTATCTATCTATCTATCTATCTATCTATCTATCTATCTATCTATCTATTATCTATCTTAGTGACCAGGGTTCTCTAGGGTTTCTTTTTACTTTTCTGAAGCTAAAATTCTGGGGTATTTTATGGTGGTACCCTGATGTTTAAAGTTGCAAAGGCAATAGGACTTGGGAATATAAACCAACATAATATCTCCAGGACTTTTGTAAGATTGCTTGGGATATCACTGTAAAATCCTTGACATAACTTTTAAATGTCTTTCATGTATTCAGGAAGCTGAAAACACTGAATATTACTGATGGCAATTTAGATGTCATTGTTGACTATTCACTCTTGATAAACTATCAGTTTTACTTTTATGGGATGATAGCACTTCTTGTGAGTGCCATCTTATTTGGCAGCAGGATTGGGTACAGGTAAACAGTCCTGGCATCTGAGTTCAGTCTCCTGGTGAGTAAATTGAAAGAGGGAGATTCTGACTTAGATGTTCTTCATCCTCATTCTTCCTGAGGACAGCCAGGTCAGATACCTAAGGCCCCCTCCTCTTTCCAGAAGGGTCACTTGTGTGTGGAACACCAGATTACACCAGGGGTTAGTGTCTTTGTGTTTGAACCTGTGTGAAGTGTGCAGCTATCATGTAGCTAAGACCCAATTGTGAGTGGGCTGAGTTCACAGACTTTGCCAGCCCACATATGATGCTGTAATGCTATCTGGCTTAATAGGGCTGCACATCAGATGGCACGTGTGTGTCGTGCAGGGACAGAAGGCAGAGGTCTACAGGGGGAAAAGCCAGGAAGAAATGAAGTGGGTGGAAAGTGCAAATCAGGTGTCCCTCACCCTACAATGACAGTGGGTAAGTGCTATTAGGTGATACCAATCCCATACCTTTTCCATACAAACACTTTCCCAACTATGTGTAGTTTTTCCATTTCTGTATCCAATACAGAAACTGCACAATGTTGCCTTTTCACTTATCTTTTTATTGAGATCTTCTACAGCTTTGTGGTAATACATTTCTTTTCTTTCTTCTTTTTTCTATTATTTGCAGTTAAAGACTTGTCCTGTATCTCCAAACCTTTCTGATAGATTCCATAGAGAAGAAAATGATTCAGGGGAAAAGTATTTGAATGCATTTTGTGAGAAATATTAGGGCTAAAGCTACCTTAAAACTCCCAGCAGGTTTAATGAGACAGCCTGTTAAATTTTCTGGGTAGAGAAGAATAATTTGCTAAACAAAATCCCTGCAATCGTGCCTTGGTTGTCTACCTTTTTTTCCCCCCTTTTTTAAACTTCAGAATAAACGAAAAATTGATCTGTATGGTCACTGAAACATTAAATTGTCTTATCTGTCACTTGTTCAACATTGGCTTCTTAAAAGGGAAAACAACAGTCGCAATCAGCAGTTTCTCAGTGCCTAGAAGAAAATAGAATCTATAAATGGGCAGATGAATTATGTGCTTCCAGTGGTTTTCAGGGGAAGCATTTACTGAGGGAGAAAATTGTTTTAATCTCATAACAACTAAGGAGTGTAGAGTTTGTAAAAACATGCAACACCTACACATAAACTTAATTTTTTGTTGCATAGGAACATATACAATGTAGCTTCCAACAGAAATGGTTGGGGAAACAAGCTCTTTCATTGTTTGTTACGTTACTTTGTATCTTTAACAAATCTCTGTGAAGCACTCAGGGAAACCTAAACACAGTGGGTTACTTGAGTGTTCAGCCTTTACAGTATTGAAAAAAGAAAATAGGTTTGAATCTTCTTTTAAAATGGCAATAAGTATAATGAGTATAATAATAAATATAAACAATAATCAGTATAAATGTTGGTCATGTGCTGTGTATCTTTTCTTGCCTTATTTTGAAAGAGTAACAGAAAAGAATGGGGGGAAGCTAGGATCAACCCCAAAACAAAGAGCAGCCTCTGCGTTCTTGGTTTTTGTTTCCCTGTCTTGTGTCTATGTCAAGATTTTGCTGAGGATCCACAAAAGCAAAATAGAGGTGCAAATCTGCCAGGAGGAGGCATGGATATCCTCTTTTTTGGATTGATTAATTCTGGCCATTAGAGCACCCTCTCCCTCCATTTTTTGCTCTTGTTTCACATTCAATAGCAGAATGAAAACCAATAAATTTGGAGGAGGGAAAATATCAGAAACCTGGAAAGAATTAAAGTTTTCATTCTCTCTTGGAGAAACTAAGTAAATGAAGTACTGGACACCCAAAATAATATAATTACCAATAAATAAAGGCAGAATTAATAAAGGCAGAAATGTAATATCCGAGTCCTCTGTTACGATGGGAAGGTAGTAAGAATCACAATCCGATCCTTGAAATTAAGCTGCTTATGACTGCAGATCTAGAAGCCAGGTAAGGTTAGAGTTACCCCTTCTGTTGCCATTGTAATGCATTGCCCAGTGTAATAATGAGATTTCCTTATGCTGTCCTCTATGCTGGTGTGGGGGAACTGCTTAACCTACTAGAAATAATAGGGGAGAGGGGAGGAAGAGGAGAGATTGTTGAGGCCTGGGAAGTAAGGGTGTTACTTTGGTTTTAGTTCCAGTGTGTGCAGAGCAGGGGACACAAAGGCAATGTGATGTATAAAGCATTGATTTTTGCACAAGACGGCTCATCTGTCAGACATTTCCAATCAGATTTTCCCTTCTAAATGGATGAATGTGGATGCATTACTCAAAGGTGGACTGGAAATGTGGATCCCTTTCTTCCGCTGATGTTATAGTAGATGTGTAAGATCAACTACTGGTAGAACTAAGAAAGAAGTGAACTGGTGGGAATGGTTTAGAAGGGGAGTTTTGTTCTGGAGAACTCATTAACATTTCCTAGCCTTTCTTGTATGAAGGGTACAACTTTATGTACAGCCAAATGCCAAGCTAGCTCCATCTGTTTTGTTTTGGTTGAAGGTACATTGCGGGAGGTATATGCAGCCTAAGTCTCAGCCAGTACAATTGCTTCAAAGACTGAGTTCAGTTCCTTTAGAGTTAGCGAAATAAGTGCAGCAAACCCCTTTTGTAGCTGGTGGTAGCAAAAGTGAAAGTATCTGCATTGCTCCAAAGCCAGCAAGTGGAATGTTATGGATGTAATGTGGCAAATAAAATCAAGGCATTGTGGGAACAGGAACACTCAAGTTTTTGGGTGGAAACTGGTAAGTAGGGATTTAGAGCCGGTGTGGAATCTTGAAAGCTGTTTTCACTTGTGAATGCTGGGTTTATTTGACCAGAGGAAAAAAAGAAAGGGTGAACAATATCTGCAGGGGATGATTTTTATTTCACTTTCATCAGAAATATCAGTCAACAACCATAGCTGAAAATGCTGTAACTAAAGAGGAAAATACTTGGAGAAAGTAAGGTAGATGTTACGTTCTGCAGAACAGTATTGCTGATGGACTGCTATAGAAGGTTAAGCACAGGCTGAATTCATGGCTTCTCTGAATGCTCATGTTGTTTTCTTACACACTGAGGGGAGGTATTGATAACTCTGTCATTGAAATATACTCTGAATCCTTGCAGTATTTGACTCTTCTTTTTATTGTCTCTGCTTACTGCCTTATATGAAGGATTGCAAAACATATGCATTCCGTTTAGGTTTTAACATGAGTTTGTACTTTAAGCTTTAAACAGAATGTCTGCTTCGGATTTATCCAGTCACATACCAAATCACATTATTATTTTATTTGCATTTGATTACTTGAGATAGGGTAAACTTTATCCTGTTTCTTCCACGGTTTTGTGTTTGCACCTTTGGATATAATGAAGTAAAAACAGTGCATGAAGATTTTCCAGCCTAGCAGATTTTCTTCCATGGTTTTGTGTTTGCACCTTTGGATATAATGAAGTAAAAACAGTGCACGAAGATTTTCCAGCCTAGCAGATGTTTAGGGTTCAGTACATAAAGAATAAATACAAATGCACTAATAGAGAGCCAAGCAATATAATAGGAATGACCTATCTTTAAGTTCAGAACTCCTGTTTACATGTAAGAACTGTGGGTTTCATGTGTAGTGAAAGATTAAATGCCTTAAAGAACAGATGTCTGTGTTCCAACAAATATGGTATTCTAAGCAAATAGTGGTCAGGGGAGATTCTGCCAAAGGGAGTTCTTCTGTCAGATAAACCGTAAGATCCTCATTGTTGTAAAGGCACAGACTGAGTAATTTTTTCCTCAGCCTTATTTTACTCAATTTGGGGGGGGGGCTGTATTTGTGAGGAAAATTGTTAAAATGTGCTAATTTATTTTTCCTGTGTTTATGCAGTCCCATTCCTAATTTTATGGGAATCCTACAGAAGAACATGTGCATCAACGAAAGCCAGTGTGGAATGAATGATACACAAGATTGTATGGAAGCTCTCTGCATAGAGGTATTTCTCAGTTCTTGGTCTTCCTTGGCACAGTTCTAGAAGTGATGAAAAATCAGGCTAGAGAAAGAAACGTTAGGGATAACCAGAATGTTGTTAACATGCCTGGGAATGTTGACAGTGAGGAAAGGAATTAAATGTGTGGAAGAATCTAGAAAATCAGAGTTTGTAACTGCAGCCTTGAGGCTTTTAATATGTCAGTCACTGGGCTTCTCTACTGAGAGCAGCTAAAACATTTACAGCGCTTTTTGGGGTGGATGACATTTAAAAGCTCAGAATGAAATATTCACCTTTTTAATTTCAATTAACTGCATACAAATGTGTACTTACAAAATGTAATTTTTGATTGCCACAAAGACTCATAAGTAAGCATAAATCAGTTCACAGGTGCTACCTTCACTGTAAGTACTTCCTTATTGCCTTTACATTTTGTAAATCAAGGAGAGGAAAAATAAAAAGATTAGAATTCATATTGTTGTTTCTGTATCTATAAGAGCAGAAAAATAATAGCAAAAGGGAAGAGGTAGGGTCAACAAAAGGTTTCTTGAGGAAAGATCAGCCAGATCTCAGAGTTGTCATTCTGTCTCTTCCTCTTGCATATATTTCATGAGAAAACTAAGGCTAAAAATACTTAACTTTCTGGTCTTTGGGTATGTGAGATTCTAAATGCTGGGGAACACATTTCTGTACAAGGTTTGGTGATAAGCAGATGTCCAGTCATTAAGGAGCTGAATCCTGCAGCACATAGCCTTGAGAGGGGAAGCACGCCTTCTAGGAGGGCCCCCGTCATCCCTGGCTCCTGCTAAACAGCACATTCCCCATCTGCAATGCCAGTACCATGACCTTTCTTGTGCTCCTTGACCCACACATCAGACGCAGCTGGTCAGTTAATCACAGAGCAGACTGACCACCTGCATCTGATGTGTGGGATCCAGAAGTGTGAGAGAAGCCATGGTACTGCCATATAAAAATGTGCAGTGCCGGCACTGACAGAGTGTGATACAAAAGAATGAAGCAGTTCGTGAGCCTTGACAGGTCTGCTTTATAGCACAGATGGGGATGGGATGCACCAGATCCCACAGCATAGGGAGCAGGAAGGGAAGTGCTCTGTGTGCTGCCAATTCCCTCTCCTAGAAGTCTGTTTCTGCATTCATAACTTACCAGCCTACCTGATGAGATGTGCGCCATTGATGCCACAGCTCATTCTGTCTTACAGATAGTGTGGAAAGCATGTTAGCCATAGGAAACCGTGATTTTTTTAGGCTCTTCCCCATTTATTTCATAGAGAGCTCTTGTTAAATGTTCAGGTTTTGAGTTAATGTTATCAAAGCTACATGTTTTGACAGGTTCTCTCCTGTGTGTGTGTATATTGGAAAGGTGCTTCATGTACCTCCTAAGTTGAGAGATATAATTTGAACAGAGAAAATTATGGTTCATAAAATGCTCTTGTTAGGTGACATGACTCTGCTTAGTCCACTGCAGGACAGCCTACCCAGAGAAATGCATATTTCCATGCAAATTGCAGTATACTGCAGCCAAGAGATCAATTAGAATGTCTGTGACCAGGAACTCTCAAGTGTCTCCTTTCAGGCTGCCATTCAAACCAGATGAGAAACGCGTTCAATTGGGGTAAAGAATTTGAACTCTTTCAGGGAATGTGTGGAGACTGCTGGAAAGCGGCATTCCCCACGGGGTGGGACTTGCCCATTCTGTGAGATTCAGCAGGGAATTTTAAGGGTTCTGTAACCTACCATTTTGTCTCCTGTTGGGTTTAAAATTGCAGAACCTGCTGAATGCTGTAGGAAGAATGAGGATTTTCATTGGTCAGATGTAACTGACTATGCCAGGTGTATCACGTGTTACATCAGTCAACTTGATCATCTGAAATCCATGCTGTATTTCATGTGAAAGGAACTTGAAGCACTTTGCAAGCTCTGTTGCAGATGCAGCGTCAGCATCTCTGGTGTTGAAATGCAGGTCTTCTGGAATGAAACATCACAGGAATGAAATGTCATACCTGTTTAACTATCTGTAGTAACGGTTCATGGATCAAGACAGGAAACTGGGGTTTAAAAACGCTTGCAAATGTAGAGGTGTATGTTTTCAGGGCAGCAGAGTATGATTCTGTTTACTCTTTTGATAACTGCCTTGAGACATTCATTTGATCAGAAGCTGTGGAAAACTGTATTTAACAATTCAAAATGCTTACCTTTCATCAAGGTGAACTAAGGTCCTTCCCTTTGATTAGAGCTGTAAAGTTCTGTTCTTACTCAAGTCAGAGAAAAAGCTTCCATTGACTTCAGTAATACAGCAGCAAAATGCAGAAGACATGAAATCTATCCCAGCTTTTACCCAAGAAAAATCCTTCCCAACTAAAGCCATTGAAATATAATAGAATTTAAATGTTAAAAATACCTCTCATATTATTTCTTTGTAATATAGTTATATGGCAGTTGATAACATTATAAATAATTTGTACTTGAAATAGTGTGACATTCAGATACATTATAATTTTCTTTAAATGTACCATTCCTCTGGTATATTTTTTATTTTCACCACTGAGTAATTTGAAATACTTCTGCTCCCTTTTAAGCAAACATGCTCCTCCCAGCAGTTAGCAAAGCATTTTTCATGTCTAGCTTTTCCCCTTTAAAAATAGTCTCTGACTGTAGGAAAGATCTTAAACTTAATAGAACAATTTCTTGTTATAAAGGTACTGATTAAAAGAGAACCTTTGTTCAGAGGCAGGATTTCCTTCACTCATGATTTATTCAGGGCATCCCAGGTGCAGGATTGGTAAAGTAAGGCTCATAAATTGTTGAGAAGGGGCAGGGTTTTCAGGTGTTTCCTTTGGAACTCAGGTTCTCTGATCAGCTTTTTATGTTGGTTGCTGTCCCTCAAGTTTTGTAATGTTTTGGGATGCTGCTTTTTGCTCGTTTTGGTATCTGTTCACAAAAGAGCTGTTTTTAATGATGGCATGACCTGCAGGGTGTCTGACTTTGAAACCAACCTTTTTCATAAGAGGTATAGGATCTGCTTTCTGATAGGCACTGGCTCAGGTTCAGTATTAAATACGAGTGTGCAGCAAGGCTGCCCCAGCAGCTCAGGCAATTGACTTGGGTCGAAATCTCCACCTCTCACTCCAGACTTTTCGCACTGCAAAAAACTCCCCAAAGCTCTTAGAAGAGATGTGGGATGATTTTCTTGGAGAAGTCAAAGGAAGAGCGAGTGAACGACTGTGAGGTGCAGTCTGTGGTGTCTGTGAGCCAGGACATAGGAGCGGGCTGCAGGCAGGCTTAGGGAGCACGCAGATTCCAGCTGGGCAGCCCTCTCCCAGAGCTGAAGCGTGTAGTGAGCACTCAGGTTTCCTCAGGAGCAGGTGGATGCAGGGTGTCTTTGCTTAGTTTTGCCCTGACCTCCTGTTACATGGATGTGCTGCATCCACTCCTGATTTTGCTCGGTCCGACAGTACCCCGGTTCTCCGCACCGCCTCCTCTCGGCTCTCTGGACTCCAGGAGGCCGGGTCATTATACAAAGCCATAGAACGCCCTCCTCTGGATTGCTTTGTCCGGCTGCGCACGCTTCATACTGTGATACAGAAACGGCAAAATGAGGGAGGTGGAGAGGATGAGGGTCCTTGAAAGCCTTTCTAATAAATTGTATTTTGTGGAACCTAATACAATTTATAAATTTATTTGATATATTCCATATAAATTGTATTTTATGTGGAACATAAAAGTGATGTAATAGAGTATATGGCATAACCCTGAACAACCTGTGGGGTATTCCAGTGTATCCATCTTTCCACTATGACAGCTAAGGGCTACACTATATGAGAAAAGGAAACAATGTATAAAGGTAATGTAAATTTATATGATTGTGTATTTATAAATTTATGCATATATATGAGTTTTGTAAGTTTGTATATAGGTTTATATATATAAGAGCTAGAAGGAAAACAGATTTGATTTTTTAATTAACTTTATATCAGAAAGCTGCTTATTACTGCATTCCAGGACATAATGTAATTGCACTAATGACTGAGTCAGGGAGACCTTTTTCCATGAACATGCAATAACAAATACCTGGTCTGAGCTTTGAATACTGTCTTCTCCAAGTAAGTTGCTTAGTTGAAGCAGCAGCTCAGTGTCCCATAGAGATGCTGAAGCAATCCTGAGTAACAATGAAGACAGCATTTTGAAGCATGCTGTTGCATGTTCAGTGTGCAGTCACAGCTATGAGTCTGGATCTCTAACAGCCTACGTATCAGAGGTGCATCCTTAAAAAGTACCACACCAGCGTGATACAGAACATCAGAGGGTTCATCATGGCTCAATTTAGGACCAGTTCTGTTCAATGTATTTATCAATGATCTGGATACAGGAATGGAATGCACTGTTAGCAAGTTTGCTGATGATACCAAACTGGGAGGTGCTGTTGACGTCTTGAGGGACAATATGCCTTGCAGGGGGATCTAGGTAGATTGGAGCACTGGGCAATAATTAATGGGATGAAATTTAACAAGTTGAAATGCTGGATCCTGCAGCTAGGACAGAGTAATGCTGGGTGCAAATTGGAAGAGGAGTGGCTGGAGAGCAGCCCTGCAGAAAGGGATCTATGGTGCTAATCACATCAGGCTCAATAGAAGTCAGCAGTGTGCTCTGGTAGCCAGGAGGGCAAATCACATCCTGGGTGCATCAAACACAGTATAACCAGCTGGTTAAAAGAGGGGATTATCCCACTGTATTCAGCACTGCTGCAGCCTCACCTGGAGCACTGTGTGCAGTGCTGGGCCCACAATTTAAGAAGGATGTGAAGGTCCATGAATGCATCCAGAGGAGGGGAATAAAGGTGGTGAAGGGGCTCGAAGGCATGTCAGCCTCCTGTGAGGAGTGACTGAGGACTCTGGAGTTGTCTGGTTTGGAGAAAAGGAGGCTGAGAAGTGCTCCCATTGCTCTCTACAGCTTCCTGAGGAGGGGATGTGGAGAGGGAGGCACGGATCTCTTTTCTCTGGGGTGCAGTGACAGAACATGTGGAAATGGTTCAAAGCTGCCACAGGAGAGGCACAGACTGGACACGAGGAAACATTTCTTTACCAAGAGGGTGGTCAAACACTGGAACAGGCTTCACAGAGGTGGTTGGTGCCCCCATCTGTCAGTGTTTAAGAGGCATTTGGACAGTGTCCTTAATATGCTTAATATGCATGCTTTAACTTTTGGTCAGCCATGAAGTGGTCAGGTATTTGAACTCAATGATAGTTGTAGGATTGCTTCCAACTGGAATAGTCCTATCCTGTCCTATCCTATCCTACCATCTCAGATAAATTGCTGCCTACAACTCTTGACTTTGTTGGACAGCACTGACTTCCCAACACTATGAAGCCAGATAGATTTATTTTTTAAAAGCAGGATTGGCTATAAAAAACAAGATTCCAGGGAAGAAAATGAAACAGTGAGTTTCTTCTGCCAGCTGCTTATCGTGGGAGGTGTCCCTGCCCAAGGCAGGGGGGTTGGAACTAGGTGATCTTAAGGTCCTTTCCAACCCTAACTATTCTATGATTCTATGATTCTGTGATCGCTGGATTAGCCATGACCTTGCACGTGTTTTTCAGAGGAAATGACTGGCCCCATGTGAATGTTACATTCATGGTGATCATAATGCTTTTTTTTCTCTTATAGAGAAGACAAGGCATGGTCTCACTGTTCTGTATGTTGAAAGAACAATTAGCAGATGCAAAAAGAAATGTTTCTTTTGCACTATTTTCCCCTAGTTTCAGCTTCTAAGGAGCTTACCTTTTCAAGTGCAGCTCTGTCTAAGAGCAGAGCTCTGAGCAAAGCAACATGAGAGGCTTTCAGGAGGTTGGCCCATTGGGATCCATAGCTGAATACTTAGGCTGGACAGCAAGTTATTATTAGAAAACAAAGGACTGAGGGAACAATTAAAAAGCCATTTGCTCTTTCTCAGGTCAAAGAAGCAACTGAACATGAGATCAATAATGTTATGTGCATAAACACACACATATATGTATATATAAAATATAGTTATTTCGAGAAGTCACCCCTTTTGCATTAATTAAAGAAAATGGAAGGATAAAAATGGTGTGCATTTAGAAACAGCCCACTATTAAAGTAAAGCAAATGAAATGCAGTTAATTTCAAATAATGTTATTGAACATTTTTTAGCTCTTCTAATTTGAAAAAGGAATCCCATTGTTTCCTTTTCTTTTAAACTTCCAATAGATACCCTGAAAGCATAAATTCCGTACATTATTAACATAATAGTAATTAAAGCAATAAAACCTGTGAAAACGTCCTAGGAATACGGCATCAGTGTATCTTAATACTGTCGTTGATGTACTGAACCACACGATGGCAGTGTATTGTTGGATAAAGACGAGTCTAAAAACCAGCTTCCCGGCCTGTGCTTTTACCTAGTGCTACAGAAACTTTAGTCTTTTAGGGTCATTGGATTCTAATTTTAGCACAAGAAGGACTTTCCCAAGGATCTGGTTAAATATATCCACAAAGCAGCTCTTTGAAAAACAACACAAGCTTCTTTCCAGCAAACCTTAGAGCATGAGAGTGACTTGAAGTTGCAGTTTCTTCTTGATTCCAGGCTCCGTGACCTTGCAAGCAGTAGATCATCACTGGATGCCAAATATAACTCTGCATTTCCACTCCTGCTGAAGCCAGTATTAAAACTGTGGCTGGATTTAGTCAGAATTGGATTAGCCTTATCATGAGGGCCAGCAAAGAAAGTTCATAATTGTAATGTGTTTTGTAAGAAGCACCACAGAGCAGCCTTTGAAAAGCCATTTGGGAAAGTCTGTGTCAGTGCGTGTGACTCTTTCAGCAGTTGGACACCCTTCTTTCATCATCTCTTGAGGTGGAGAAAGGCAGCAATTAACTCACCGACAGATAAGGAGAAGTGGAGCATCTGAGAACTTGAGTCTGGTCTTTCCTCAGTGTCAATTAGAGATAGCTGCTAAGCTGAGTCTTTCTTGGAGCTATGTTTTTGTACATGACCTTTTGCTTGGTCATTATCTGCCAAGTCAAACACCCTCTGCATTGGTCCTGGCTGTTCCTGTACAGTGAAAGAAAGGGTGTGGGGGAAAAATGATATGGCAAAATTGCTGTCCCGTTTATTTATTGTTCTGAAATATTCCTATACATAATCCACTCCATAGTTTATAAAGAACTGCAAAGCAATGTCAACAAAAAGTGTGAGAGGGTTTTACGTAGGAGACAGCCCATCCCTCCAGCTCACATTTGTTGAAATTTAACTTTCTTCCCGTGTGTAAGGAGGGAGTGTCACAGTGTGGTTTGATAGTTGAGTTCGGGTAGATTAGGGGCAATAAAAATTCCAGAATGAGGACTCCTTCCTTTCCCCCTTCTGCATGAAGAGCTGTTAGATTATGGCCTGCTGAGTCTTAGCTGGTACACAGCTAGGAGAGCAGGGCTGTTTCTGGTCATTTTGGCTGAGATGTTCCAAGGTGCGTAAAATGTTTGAGCTTTATACCCTGTGGTGTTTTGGAGCCTTGCCTTGTTTCAGGAGCTGTAGGAAAATCCCAGCTTTGTGGGTTTACAGACAATTATGGAAACACAGGCATCAAATGAATAACTTACACAGTGGCAGTCAATGGAAGCTGCATGGGCTATGGCTTATAGTGAGCACAAAGTGCTGGTTTCCAGCCGGTGGAATATTAGCTGTGCAGCAGCTTGGGGTCTTCCAGAAGAAATGGTTTCAGGAGCAAGCTGTCACACTGGAACAGTTCATGTGTGCTACAGGCAATTCTGTGCTTGAGCCTGAGGGATATCAAAGAAACGTAACAGCCAGAAATGGATTATATGGAGTCTGTCGCTAGTGCCCTGCTGCCATCTGTCCCAAACTCTGTAAATACAAATATAGAGCAGCTTCAGGCAAACTCAGTTCCCATGGGGAATTACAGACCTATTCAGGTGCAATGGAACCCGAACTTCCTAGAAGCATGGAGATACTGTATGATTAGCTACAACGTGCCAGGAGAAAGGTCACAGCAAGAACCAATCTTCCGCCGTGTGATATAGGCAGAAGGTATGTGATCTGTTCAGCTGGAAAGACTGGACAGGAAGCCATCAGAATAGGTCATGAAGCTCTTGCTAAGGCTAGAAAGGTATTCTCTACCTATCTGTTATGTCTCCTGATGCTTGCCTGTTATTTTAGGACCTTTTACAAACATATCAAGCAGAGATCTATCCTTCAAATTTGTCAGTAAATTTTCTTCCCAAACATTCTCATTTGGCCCCAGCCTTTAGGAGTTATCTGCCAAGAAGTGGGTTTAGTTGGTGGAACTACTAATCAAAGAGCTGTAGTGTGATTGCATTCAGTAGCAATGAGGCTGAGGCCCCTTCTTTCATTTAGTTATAAGAATACTCAATTCCTGCTTTCCCTTGTATCAGTACCAAGGGACTTCTCTTCAAGTTTCCAGTGTGTCTGATGCCAATATCTTCTCTATAGGACTCAGTTCTCTGCCTGCACACTATAACAGCTGACCAAGTTCTGAAGAAAGATGAGTGTTCCAGCTATAGAACCCTCTGGACACTGTTGCCTATTTTCTGAGCAAAAAATCAGCTTAGGACATGGGGCATGATTAGGAAACTTAAAAAAAAATTGAAGTTTTGCATTCTGAAAACCTGAATTTCATTTGTCACCTTGTAGATAAGTAGATCTGGGAATGTTTCTAACCAGCTCCAGACTTCATCACTTCTTCATCTCGTTCTCCTTTTCATAAGAATGACTCACAGATTAATGAGAATTGGCTGAACTGACACAAAAAGAGAAGAGTGATAAAAATTTAGAGCACACAAAAGCAATAGCTGATGAGGTAATTTCCTTCCCTCTGCCAACATCATACAATCCTTTGCAGAATATTTTTGCTCTTTTGCCCTAATTTTCCCATCGGAGGAGTTCAGAATTTCGATTTACAATTTTTCACCTTTTTATCCCATTACAGCTTTTTTAACAGTAAAGTCTCTCCCACTGTGGTGAGTTTGCCCCCATATTGCTCAGATTCTTGTTGAAGGCTTGAGAGCACTGATTACACCCGTGTTAGTTAGCTACTGCCTTCTGAAGGTAATTAGATACAACCTACTGAATCATCTTAATAATTTTCACTGTTCTCTGAATTCCCTCCAGTTTCCCATTCGGCTTTGTTACAGCCATAAATAATAATAAGGATTTAATCCTGTTTCTCAGTTTCCAAGTTATCTTAATGTAGCTCAAGACATAACATCATAGCATGGGGAGAAAAGCAGGTCCAGCAAGAGATGAAAAGAGCAGCAGGATTCTGAATAAGCTGTAAACTTTTAGAAATAATAACGCAGAAGGGCAGCTATGAAGCCTCTAAAGGAGCCATCCAGAAAAAACACCAGTGCTAACGTGTTTCATAGCAGAAAAATGACATTTAAGAGTTTCCTCTCTATGGGATAGTTAACAAGAAATGCAAAACGTGATGGAAGTTAAGGACAAGATATATTTAACTGTGGGTTCCAGTGACACTTCAACAGGAAAGAACCTTCCAAAATAAGGTAAGAATCTGGGGCTCATCTGTCCCCATGCTTCTGAAAATCTTTTCTATATGAAAAGGCAACAAGGAGCTGTTGATGTACGTTTTAACTGATGTTTGTTTATGCACAGATTTATATATTAGGCACAGGGGATCTTGCGGGTCAGTTTAGGAAAGGTCAGATTTTTCCCACTGATGTGCAGCTGGTGACTGTGCATTCCCCACCTCCATTTGGGATTTCTTTGTTCATGGCCTGTCACCGGTGAGAGTTTGCAGGTGGCAAAAGCAGTGGGCACCTTTCTGGTGCATTTTTGAGCTGACACTTGTGTTTTGAGTAGGAAGGTAAATAGTTTCAATGACATGATGCAGCTGCGTCCTTTATTTCACTCCCCAGGGTCCTGAAAACTACTGTGTAACTGGGACGTCAAATTTGGATTATTATCAGAAGCAATGAAAACAATTGAGAATTAGCACAAGAATATACAGGATTACAGATAAACTAATGACTGTACATCACAAGGTTGCAATTCTATACTGTTTGGTAGCACTTCAACTAAAATTTCGACCATATTTTATGCCTTCTATGACGTGTTTTCTGTGTGTCTTCTTTGGCATCTTTGTACTGCTAGTCCTAATTCCTGTCTGCTGACACAGTTGCAACACAGAGCTGTTGTAGCTCCTAATGTGGGAAATAACAAGGAAGAAAAAAATATAGTAAAAGCTGTAGAATTTGAAATGAAAACTTCAAGCTAGTCAATACAATGGGGATGTCAGGGGAGATGCTGTCTGTGCGATTGCTACTCCTAATTCCTACCTGGTTTTGGTTCGCATGACTGGATGATTCTCATTTCAAAGCTTTCTACAGGAGCCATACAGCTGCAGTGGACCTGTTCACTGGGGTGTGGGAACTCACTGTTCTTCACTTGGGCCTAAGTATAGGTGTCTCCTACCTGCACAACAGTACCTCAGAAATACCTAGGACATCCTCAAGACACAAGGACATTACTAGTAGCATGATTGTGGTGCGTGTGCTGGCATTGAAAGGCAAGTGATTATTTTAGCAGTTTACTATCCCTCTCCTCTTTGGGAATGTTCTGTCTCGCTGTTTGATATTCTTGCAGCATGTCTTTTCTTCTAGTTTCTTTGCTTACATGGCATGTTCAGATTTATTCAGCATTCTTTCTGATTCAAGACATTTGGAAGAGGTTGGAATTTAGGTTCTCTCTTCTGCCTTTGAACACTACCTGGTGAGTCTAATCAGGCAGAGCTGTGTGTCAACAGAGATTTGGCCTGCAGTTGACTGTCCTCTGTGTTCAATCCCAATCTTAACAAGCTCTTATTTGGAAAAATATCTCTAAACACTCTTATAATGCACTTAGAATGCTGCTTAGTTCTTATATACCTTATATAACAGTGTGAACCGAATAGAGTATTCCAGATGAGAGCATCATGTTTAATATAGCTTCGTGTCTGCTTTTTTGTTCTGTTCCTTTGTACTACTCAAACTTTCTCTCATTTCTTGATAGCTGCTGAATGGTGTATTCACCGTGACTGCAAGCTTTTTTTTGGTTGGGATTAATTTAGAATTAAGCAGTGTTTACAGGGCTATTCGAATTATTCCTCCTGAAGCTGCCTTGCATTTATTTTCTTTGTCCCAGATGCTGGGACATTGTTGCTAATCTAAAATGTAATCTTTCTGCATTACTATTGTCTGATTTTAGATATGCATCACATTTCACGGTGCTGTAGGTCTGAAATGTTGTCTGTGTGTTCCTGTAGCACTGGGAATAGAACAATGAGCTTGCTTCACATTTACAGTCTCAGAATTGTAAGCAGAACCTAATTGATTTCCTCCACAAAGTTAAGCTTGCATATTAACTTGGCTGAAGAAAAAGGTCACATAGAAAGGCACAAATTAATCAGCTGGGACAGTGTCATTAACTATGCAGCAAGCACTGGCTGTTTCTGGAGCTCCTGTCATAATATTTTTTTGGGTACATCGTATGTCATGCATGGGGATGATCAAAAAGAAGGTAGAGGGAGAATAACACTGAAAAGGTAGGAATATTTTGCCAGTGATTGAGTGCTTAGAGGTTCCGTAGACAGCACTGAATGTAGACTCCAGGTGAAGAAGAAAAGGTAAATGGTTTTAAACCGACAGAGGGGAGATTTATAGTAGATATTGGGAGGGAATTTTTCCCTGTGAGGGTGCTGAGGGGCTGGCACAGAGTGCCCAAAGAAGCTGTGGCTGCTCCATCCCTGGCAGCGTTCAAGACCAGGTTGGACGAGGCTTGGAGCAACCTGCTCTGGTGGAAGGTGTCCTTGCCCATAGCAGGGTTTGGAATTGGATGAGCTTTAAGGTCCCTTCCAACACAAACCAGCCTGGGATTCTATGTAAGTTGTTGCTTTTGTGAAATGTAGGGGAAGGATCACAATCTTGTGTTTTCTTGGATTGGTTTAGCTTTTATTGTTGATTTCTGTAGATTTTTCTTGCATCTGGGTTTTGTGCATGGCTCTGTTTCTGGTTTTAAGATGTATTCAGCTCATTGCCAACATGTTGGCAGTTGTGGTTTTGGTTCCTAACTGGATCTATGTGACATGTTTGGGCCTGAAGGGGCAAATCAAAGTGATGTTTATCCGAAGATGTTACTGGGTTCAGGTTTGTCTGTCAACTCAAAGCCAATGTATGGTTGTTTTGTAAGGTGCTGATTTCCATTTTGCTCTTGCCTGAGTGTGTTTAACTTCCATTGGCTGTAAAGAGGGTCATGCAAGGTTGCTGAGGGACAAAACAAGAGCTGCACAAACAAAATAGATAATGAGAGTGGATTTATGAAGATGATATTGTGCCATTCTGAAGATGTCCTTGGCTGTTCCAGAATGCTTAGATAGCAACAGCTGCCAGGAATGCTTTTATCATCCGTGTTTGCCCAAGAGACTGCAACCTTTCCTTTCAGATGTTGGCCTTACGCGGTTTTCTGTGCCCCTGTCACCTCTTGAGTAGATTAGTGTAGTACATGGTATCTTGAGTAATACATTGCAGTCACTGGAAGCTTTGGCTGCTGTGGAAAGTGGTTGCTGCCCTATTTAAAGAATGATTCAAGTGTTCAAAGTCCTGAGCAGTTTGAATCTGGCATGATTTTGATATCCTCTGTCTTGGTGACTTCTAACTTCAGAATTTGATGTAACAGCACTAGTAGAAGCTGAGAGCCTCACATCTATCCTTTCCCTACTTAAAACTGTGAGTGAGTTGTATACAAAGAGTTCAGGAACCTTGAGCCAATAGACAAGTTTAACTTTCATCTCTTGCATCTTTTGAGCTTTTGATTAGAGTAGAATACTTTTCTGTTCTCAGGTTTTCCTGCAGAAGTGGTTGGTTTTAGTAGGAAGGAGCAGTACCCTCTACTGGCAGAATTCTGCAAAGAATTTAGTTTGGGCCTTTTCAGGAGGGGTTTCTAGGTTTGTAGGGGTGGTGTGCCTGCTGGTTTGTGCGGATGGCTGTCAGGTGAACAAGTATGACACTGTGGTCAACTTGTTTGTCTTGTACTGCAAAAGTACATGCCTTAGGGCCCCCTTTGAAACACACATCCACATTTGGCTCCAGATTTGCATCATAAATCTATTTAATTTAGGCATAGAAATTAAATGTGGCATCTGTGCAGCACTCTAGTGTGTATTTCAGGCCACATTGCATTCCAGAACGAAGCAGTAGAAACAGCCTGTCTAGCAGTTTACCTGGAAATCATAGAATTATAGAATGGTTTGGGTTGGAAGGGACCTTAAAGCTCATCCAGTTCCAACCCCTGCCATGGGCAGGGACACCTTCCACCAGAGCAGGATGCTCCAAGCCCCTGTGTCCAACCTGGCCTTGAACACTGCCAGGGATG
>JANRGW010014776.1:5180-22919 GCA_024733675.1 Psilopsiagon aymara | reverse complement strand
GCCAGGGATGGGGCAGCCACAGCTTCTCTGGGCACCCTGTGCCAGCGCCTCAGCACCCTCACAGGGAAGAACTTTTTTCCTGATATCTAATATAAGTTTCCCCTCTGTCAGTTTGAACCCATTCCCCCTTGTCCTGGCCCTACAGGCCCTTATAAAATCTCCTCCAGATTTCTTGTCAGCCCCTTTAGGTGCTGTTGGTTTGAAAGCAGGAAAAGAAAGACAGATGCCTCTTCTACTACATACATCTGGACAACTAGTCAAATTCTGGCTTAGGGATGCTCAAAGCATCTGAAAGGATCAGAAAGCACAGGAAGTTATACTGTAAAAATCCTGCTTTGGATCCCAAGGCATCAGCTGGAGCTGAAATTGCATATTAGCTGTGAATTGCTATTGGCATCTGGCAGCTGGCAGAAACTTCGGTACCTACAGGCTTAGAAGTACATTACAGTAGGTCTTGAAGAAAGCAGTGGTCCCTATCTGGTGAATAGGGGCCTAGGAAGTGACCAGTCCATAACTTTTACCTAGTGCTCCAGCTCAGCTGTACTGGTTGAAAAGGGCCAGCCAAATGCAGAAACACTACAAACAGAAGAACCTACAATGAGGAAATTTAGCAGTGATTGTAATTACTCACCTAAAATTGTATTTTTTGTCTATAAACTGTACCACGTTGAGAGGACATTATGGTATGTATCCACGTAAAATTTGTTCATACAGTATTTCACATGTAAGTACAGCTTCTTCCCTTGAAATTTCAAATAGTTAGAAGACACAGTTCCCACAAACTTCATTTTCTCTCCAGAAAAAATCCTTATAGTTGCAGAGTATAAAACACATGGATATAGAGAAACATCCATTATGGAGAAAATACTTATGCCAGTAAGGTTGTCAAAGGACACAGAAATAGACCCAGCTTTCCAGCTGGCTCTGAAAAGCCATTTTACAATTGTTTCCTGTGATTTTCACTGAGGATTCGGTGCCTCTGTGAATCTGGAAATCAAGCTGGGTATCTAGCTGTCTCTGGACATACGTGCTTTCTGATGCCAGGGAGCTGCGTCTCAGAAAGCAGCAGTAAGCTGGATTCTGAAAGTCTAAAATGAACCATTCAGAATTAGTGAATGCTTGTAAACTATTGTTTTTTTTGCCTTAAGTCTTCAGAGATACTGAGCCCTCAAAATACCCTCACAGTGCATGGAACATGAGTTACAGATGACAGTGAAAAACTGAGTTGAAAACCTTCTGGTTTAGTTACCTCAGATGCACAATGAAGATGATGAGAGCTAAGTGCACTGCTTGTGTATTGATGAAATATTCAGCATTGAAAAGATTGAAGAAGGAAAGGTGACTATAAGTAGTTACTCATGGCAGCGTTTGGATTGCTTACATGTCTGTTGTCAGCATGGTTCGCTTGTGACTGGGAATACAATTTTAAATGAATGTCATTCCAAACCCATTTATCTGTAGAAAGTGCCCCTCAGATCTTGCATGGGTGAACAGGAAGATGTATTTGATACAAGCACCCTATCTTCCCTGTAGCTATATACAATATTTCATGTCTTATTAACATAATCTGTCTACAGTGAAATTTATAGGCCTTGACAGATAGCACCTCGGGTGAGAGAAAGGATGACAGAGAAAATTTACTTTTACAAAGTCAGTCTTTCTGGATCTGTTCTTGGACAGCTTGACACCAAAGGCTATAAACATAGGCTGGAATCTGAAACCTTCTCTGCAATGACCTTCTTTTAGCTAATACTATTCTTATCTCCTGGTGCTTATTCTTCTCCTGGCAGCCACTCCTCACCATAAATTCCTTACCATGCGCTCTTTTCTGTTTCTTGAGCAGTGCCTTCATGTTTAATATTTGTTTACTACCCATTTTTATTTAAGCCATGCTTTATGCTACTACCAGAATTACATTACTGAACCATTTGACTTGATGTAGGCTTCTCATCTCTGACTGTCACTTTTCCATTTCTTTGGAAGAAGGCTTTTCCAGGAGGAGGACTGCTCCTGCACTGAGCACTGCATTAAATTATACTTTAATGGCAGTAGGTTGGTGCATTCAGATTTAAAATTGTCCAGTCTTTATAGTGGTAAAAGAAGGTCACTACTTTCTAAATAACAGAGCAGTCAAGCATAAGGCAAAGAATTGGAAATGTGAACTCAGCCAAAATACAGTCCTTTGGAAGAGAGATGTCAAATGGATTTGAACAGTATTTTTACACATATTTCACTATTTATAAACAGTGTCAAGCACTTCTTTTGCTATGAAATGTTATGCTGCCATTCTAAACAAACCAAATGCAGTTTCCTGTGGTGATAACATTTTTTTCGCTCATGCACCCTGCCCATGAAACACACATTTTCTGCAGAACTGATTTTAAAGAAGCACCAACATTTCCTTCCACTGCTTTGTGTTTCAAAACCAGGGTACCTTGGCTGAACAAAGCCCACCTGGGGTGTGCAACCTCAATTGCATTTACTCTGTTTGGGTTTCCAAACATCCTTGCTCAGATCTGCTGGTGTTGCAAGATCCTGAAAGCAATCTAGTCTCCTTTTCAGCATGTTCCGTCCTTTAAATAAATCCAAACTCTCATAGCATAACAGACTTCTTAAACCATCCGAATCCACATTCTGTGCCAGTCATTCTGGTGATGTGAACAATTGCGGTTTCTGTGTACCAGCATGGGTTAATGAAGTACTAGCTGAAGAATGGCTGTATTAGAATCATGGGTGTGCATTCCATCCTCTGTTATACACTTCCCAGATACCAGGGCAGCTGTCACGCAACCTCTGTTTTGGCACCAGATTTAATGTTATTGAAAGCAATGAGACTTTTAATCCAGCTGAAAAAAGCTGCAACCAGACTTTGCCATCATGTCTTCAGTACCAAAAGGCATGGAATGTTGTTGTGGTCAGTGGGTTTATAAGATATGAATGCACACACAGGATACTAAAATAATCATCTCTATCTTTTTCTGAATGGCAATCTTCACCAAGAAATAAAACATACATTTTTTTTTGCAACTAATGGGGTCAATGTTGTGTGATTTTTCTTTTGTCAGTGAGAAGGCAAATTAATATGATGTCATTTATTTTTTTTAAGGGCTTAAAGCTTTACCTGTATGGTGCTTAACTTTAAGAAAGTGGCAACATTTAAAGGAGTATTAATTTTTCTCCTGAACAGACTCTTGGTTTATTGAACGACCAGGCTTGAACAGTTCAGCAACGATGCAGGCTGAGCACTTACAGGAATGTAAACAGCCTTTTCTGCTGGCAAAGATGACTAAAATAATAAATCATTATTGAAAATACCACAAGCAAATCCAACAGCTTTAATAAGAGGAAGAATGTTTCTTACATTGTATGTGCCAGTTTTAAGATTTTGGTGTCGTTTGTTGTATTTCAGTGACAATGGAACAGTAACGGACTTCTCCAACTCACAGCGTTATGCTTTAAGCAAGATTTGAATCACGGTTTCTGGTTTCAATTCCACCTTAAGACAGTGGACTCTACCATATGTATTATTTTTCTATTATTGAATTCTGAAGTCAGAGACAAATTATTTTCATTTATATTTGTGCAAATACAGGAGATAATTTATTTTTGCTTCTATTTTCTATGTAGCTGCTGTAGTCAATTCAGTATTCATTTATAGAAGCTAAATATATTAAGTGTTTCAGTGATGCTTGTATAAGATGAAGGACTTCTCTTATAAATAGTCATGTCTTTGTTAGATGATTGTTGGATTGTTTCTCATATAATTTGACTTTTTAATTACTTGTTATTGCTCATGGTAATTCCTCACCTTTGTAGGAATACTTTGAGTTACTGATTTGTAGTCTTTACTTTAGCATACTAAACCCCATGTTTAGAAATCATCAAAAACTGGTATTGATGTCTGTCTGTCTTCAGAAGGATTTTACAGCAAGTGGTTGAGTGGTGTGATCTTACAGAATTGGCATCCCTTTAGTGATTAGGGAGAAAAAATGATCAGAGGTCTCATGTTACCTGTGGTGAGATAAACTAGATATTGAGCTGAAAACCTCACTCTGTTCATATGGGATGTTACGTACTTTTATTTATACATGTGTGCCCTCATTAAAGGGTCCAAAAATGGGAGTATGTGGTGATTAACAAAGAACATACAGAGAGGAGCGGCACATCAATATTGTGAGAAAATATTGGTGACGCTCAAGCCAACATTCATTCCAGACATATTAAGCAAAGTAAATGACTCATGGTGGTGATTGAGTGATGATTTAGCCTTTGATTTGTTAGAAATATATTAGTTACTGGAATTTTCTTAAATGTTTTGTAAGAACAGGTTTCAACCAGTGGATTCATGCTAAAATATCTACCTCTACTATGTCTAGGAGTATTTCTATTTTCATTTCATCATTGTGGTGTACTATGCTCTGTCTACTCATTAGGGAATAGATGGTGCCATTTGATGTTCTAAATATGATTTGCTGTCAAATATTATCTTTAAAAAACAGTCATGCTCTGAAAAAAACTCATCATTTAATTTGTCTTTAAATGGCTTCAAACTGACAGAGGGGAGATTTCAATTAGATATAAGGAAGTTCTTCCCTCTGAGGGTGCTGAGGCGCTGGCACAGGGTGCCAGAGAAGCTGTGGCTGTGCCCCGTCCCTGGCAGTGCTCAAGGCCAGGCTGGACAGGGCTTGAAGCAACCTGCTCCAGTGGAAGGTGTCCCTGCCCATGGCAGGGGGTTGGAACTGAATAACCTTTAGGGTCCCTTCCAACCCAAACCATTCTGTGCTTGGGTTGCAAGATTTAAGTTTCATGAGCATTTTTAAGGCATATCTTTGTAAATCATCTTTTGCAACAGCTTAGCCTTTTCTTCTTGAATAATATTCTTAGAAATAAAAATCAAATCATAGCATATTTATATACATGAAATGTTAAAGGTTATAAAACCTATCAAAATATGTTTATAATGTTAAAAAACATTTTCAGTACTCAGCAGGTGCTTCTTAACAGTGTCAGTGGGCTTTTGGTTATTTTTCATTTCCCTTCCAAATCTAAAATGCCCTCATCCTGCTGCATCGTTAAATGTCAGATGGAAGCTGGATGTTAGGGAATTTATTCAGATTTACTGCATTAAGTAAGCAGTTTGTTCAGCCTTAGGTGGTATGTATATAGGTATAGATTCATCTGCATACTGCGAGTGGTTTTGTTATTTCCCTTGGTTACTCAGTGACTGTGCTAGCCTGCATTTCTTCAGTTGGCCTTTAAACTTCATTTATTCCTCTGTAGTGCTGCGTGTCACAGTGTGACTGCTTCTACCTCCAAAATACAGGATAAGAGGGATGAAATTTAATGTGCATTATAGTGCTCACTCTTTAGTTCATTCCATGCTAATCTGGAGGATCTGGTTTGACATCTTCATTTAATTTGTGTATTCTCCACATACTTTCTCAAACATCTGAAGAAAAACCAAACCATAAGCTGACATGTATCTAAAGAAACCTAAATGCCTGTTTCCTATGAGTAATCCATCTGTGGAAACCACATATCATCCTACTTTCATATTTTCCCCTTGGATGAAATTTGTTTTGAGTATCATGTCAATGATGTTTTGCCTATCTTTCAGCATGCTGCCTTTTCTTTCTAATGTTTTCACTGGATCACAGGATGCTTCAGAAAGCAGTTAGGTAGGAGCCTGGTAGCTGTCATATGTTCTATGTATTTCTGTGATGACCTTTTTATATATCACAGGTACACAGTGAGGGAACGCACTCCTGTCACATGTTGAGTCTGATCATTTTCTGAGTCCTTGCCCTTTTACACTGTCAAATTCAGTATACTTAGCCTGGCACAGGATACTTTTAAGGGGACATGCCCGGCAGATGGGGAGGGGGAGTTGCTACTCATGTTAGGAATAGGATGGAGAGTATGGAAGTCTGTCTGGGGACAGTGAGCAGTTGACAGAGTTTGTGGGTCAGGGTTAAAGGGAGAATGGCGATGGGAGTCATTATCGTGGGGATCTGTTACAGACTGCCTGACCAAGAGGGTTCTGTGGATGAAGCACTCTATAGACAGAGAGGAGCAGCCTCACGCTCGCCGGCCCTTGTTCTCATGGGGGACTTCAACCACCCTGGTATCTGTTGGAGAGAAGTTGTGAATGCTCCATCGCTGGCGTTGCTCAAGGCCGGGTTGGACAGAGCCTTGGGTGGCATGGTTTGGTGGGAGGTATCCCTGCCCATGGCAGGGGGGTTGGAACTGGATGATCTTAAGGTCCTTTCCAACCCTAACTATTCTATGGTTCTATGATTCTATGACAGAATTATTACTTGCACTGCACATTGCAGTTTTGGTACTGATATTTGATTCAGTGAAGTGGTCTGCGAAGCAAGGGTATGAACTAAACATGCCACCTGGGGTTGCAGCGTGTTCACTGGAACAGAGGATATAAGAAATAAGGTAGGCAGAATTTTGCCCGGCCCAACTATAGCTTCTTGTTTTTAGAGGTGGCTGAGCCATCTGCCACTTTCAACTTCAGTGGGAGCCAACATGCTCATCACTTCCTTAAGCGGGAACCATGGAACTAAACTAAATTTATTGTTTGATGCATAGGCAGCTTTGTTTCTTTGGAAGTGATAAGAAATGTGTGGTAAAACAAGCCACTGTGCCTGTTGTGTGCACAATCTGGTTGATATTTTAAAAATGCCATGATAGAATGGCATTTTTTACCGTAGAAAGACGGGTGCATGTTTGGAGAGGAATACTGAAATGATTGTTTGCTCACACTTAGCTAGCTAATAAAACTGTTTCATCTAGAGGGGTTTGTTTGTTTAGGATTTGGTGTTTCTTTAGCATTTGGTTTTGGTTTTAATACATCCAGCATAGAGGAAGTGCAACGGATTTAAGGAAAAAAGAAATTCAAGACATACAGTATGAGTGAAAAATTTTGGGACTGAATCCACCTTTTAGTTCTGTGCACACAGCAGCTCACACAGTCCATTGGGATCCACAGGAAGGCTGCTGCATGTTACTATGGTGGGACACACTGTTTAGTGTTCAGCATACCTACGTAGTATAGTTTGTAAAACAAGTGAAAATACCCAAGCGGTATAAGTAGTGGTTAGTGCTGCCATCTCTGCATTTGAAAGTGCCCTCTGAAGGAGTGTGTCACCAGAGATTTGTGAGCACCAGAGTTCTGTGCAGGCTCTGTTCTCAGAATAATGGACTTCCAGTACATGCCAGGATACTGGGAGGGAGAAATGTATAAAAGACAGGTGACAAAGACAGTTCCTTTTGGAGAAGCGCTTCACATTCTTATCTGCTCAATCAGCTTCTTTATTGAAGGGCTGTGACAGTGTTGAATAGTTTTTCATTCTTCTTGTCTTTACAGAGATTTCTTGACTGTTAATACTAAAGGCTCTTATTTTAGGAAAGGGGAAGATACAAACTGCATCAAGGGAAAGAGATTGATAGTTGACTGTAATAAAAATAATTTCTAAGTTTCTAGCGCATGAGCCAACAAGCCAAACTGTAGAGGTTAAAGTGCTGTAAGCTGAAAAACTATACAGCCAGAATGAAGGAGGAGACTGCAATAGCAGTTATGCAGGTGACAAACAAAACTCAGGTACTGTAAGTTTAATGATGCTTCAGAAAGTATGTAAGAGAAAACTTTGATGTATGAAACGATTACCTTAGGAATTCTAGTAGACCAGATGGACCTAGTGTTTGATGAGGGGTTCCTGTGCTGCCAGGATACAAGGCACATTTACCTGCTTTCTATTTTCTTGTTTTAAAAGTGGTGGGGTTTTTAAAGGTACAGCTCTTTCTGGTACCAGTGTTGGGTTGGGTGTTTGGCTTCAGTTGGATGCTGCTCTTCATGTCTGTAATAATGTCTGTACATCTTGCTGCCAGATGCATGGAAAGTGATATTCAAATGCCTGTATTCCTTCCAGACCTCTGTGCCTAGTGTTTACAGCTCCCCAATTCTCAGTGCTATCCCATCAGTGCTTCCCCTAGACCCTCACAGTCATGTGTGAGAAGCATATAGCTCTTTTCACTGACTAGCTGCAGCTTTGTGTAGCTCTCAAAACATGTGAATGTGGCCCTGGAAGGGCAATGTGGTGATCTTCAGTTTTCTCATGAAATTGTGATTGATGCTAATGGATAACATATATGTGGGAGCTCTGCTACAGTCACAGCTATTATTCTCCTACTGTCAGTTTATTCGGTGTATCTGAACTCTGTGTGATGAGCTAAAAGCTGCAGCTTTCTGGAGATCATCTAGGATAAGCAGTGCTCTTTAGATGCAAAATGCAGTATATTAAATCCCTGTACTTGATTATGCTTGAGAGGTGTTCGTTCCCAAGTAGATGCTTGAGAGAGAACTTAAAGCAGATGCCTGTCCCAAGACACTGCAGAAATCATGCTTCTGCCCGCAGTCAGAGTGATTGCATAAAGACTGCTGGTGCTGCGGCTTGAATTTCACACTGGTGAGGGCCTTGGTTGTCTGACAGATCAATACTTTAATGTTTCAGAGTCCAAAACAAGTTCTTCGTTTCTGCTGCTACTCTCCTGCAACGTACTAATGCTGCTGATGTCAGGCCACTGAGAAAGAAAAGGATCCTTCCCAGACTCACACTAAAATTGAACCCTGTATAAGGGACAAGTTGATGAGCTCACCCAGGTATTCACCCAGACCTTGTTCAGAGGATGTGAATAACTTTACCTGTGCCATCCTTTCTAAAATCTACCCATTCATGGTATTTTTACATTATAATCATTATATTTAGATTCAGTTCCTGTTATGCTTATAAACTAATAAATAAAGCCACAGATTCCAAACAGCCTGTCAAAATGACCATAAACATGACAAACTTCCCATGGAATAAGTAACAGAAAGAAGTCTCTTCAGCCCCAGAGCAGCCTCATTGGCAACAATGACCTTTTCAGAAAGGCTTTTTCTTTCATATGAAATGTACTTTTTATTTGTTCCAAGGAAGAGAGATGGAAAGGGGAAAATAATGCATTGAATGGTTTGGGTTGGAAGGGACCTTAAAGCTCATACCTTTCACTAGACCAGGTTGCTTCAAGCCCTGTACAACCTGGCCTTGTATTTCTTTAATTAAAGAAAAGATAAAGCAATGTTTCATTGGTTCCTCACAGCTTTCCGAAGGAGATACCAAGCTCTCTGGGAAAGGATCTTGCTTTTGAAACCAGCAGTCACACACCTTCAAATATTCTCCTTCTGCATTATTCAAAACACCTACAGCCAAGTGTGTAACTCAGGCAACCTGGCTTAATATTGAATAATGCAGTCACTGCCTTGACATCCGGAGAAATGTCTGTACCCAGAAAGAGCTATTTTTATGTGTGTTGTCTTGTTGCTTGAGGGATGATGGAAAATTAGCCTGCATGCAGCATTCTTTTTCCTGAAAGTGTACAATTTGCACGTGTTTCTATGTTCCTTGACTGTTTCTTTTCTTTACCCTCTGCCTTTGTTAATTATCTCACTACATTTTTAAAGCTTTCAATTAATTGCTGTTGAAGTGCATTGAATTCAAAGCCAAAGTTTCTGCTATTTGAGTCTCTTGTCAGGAAACCAAGTATTAGAGTTTGGTTTCTTATTTCTGTGGCTGTTTAATGACAGTAGAAATACTCAGCCTGGCTCTAAATAGGTGATTAAAGCCGACTATTGGCCAGATGTTCCCCTTTGTTGCCTGTCATGAAGCAGAAGGAGGAACGGGAGGCTACAGTCCCAGTGCATGCTTCCCCTGTGTTTTGGCAAGTGATCCCTGTGTTACTGAATGTCTGCAAGGATATAATCATACAGCCAATGTGAATGGCAGTGCGAGCAGCTGTTCCAACCATCCCTGCGTGGTCCTTCTCTCTCAAGAGTTCAGAACATCCCTTTGTGCAGCTGGACTGGGGAGGTGGAGAACTGAGTTCAGCTTTACCCAGTGACCAGAGAATGGATTTCAGGAAGAGGTCATCTTTGGAGTGTGTGAAGGATTGGTGAAGGCCTTTGAGATGAGTTGGGTGTGTAGATGTGAAGCTGTGTACTGCTTTAATTATAACTTTTGTGCCACACCTTCTGTCCTCAGAGCAATAAATCACAGAATCCCAGACTGGTTTGTGTTGGAAGGGACCTTAAAGCTCATTCAGTTCCAGCCCCTGCCAAAGGCAGGGACACCTTCCACTGGAGCAGGTCGCTCCAAACCCCTGTGTACAACCTGGCCTTGAGCACTGCCAGGGATGGGGCAGCCACAGCTTCTCCGGGCACCCTGTGCCAGCGCCTCAGCACCCTCACAGGGAAGAGCTTCTGCCCAAGAGCTCATCTCAGTCTCCCCTCTGGCAGTTAAAGCCATTCCCCTGTCCTGTCCCTACAGGCCCTTGTCCAAAGCCCTTCTCCAGGTTTCCTGCAGCCCCTTTAGGCACTGGAGCTGCTCCAAGGTCTCCCCTTAAGGAGCTTTGTCTTCTCCAGGCTGAACCATCCCACCTCTCTCAGCCTGGCTCCAGAGCAGAGCTGCTCCATTCCTCTGATCATTTTTGTGGCCTCTGCACTTGCTCAAGCAGATCCCTGTCCCTCTTATGTTGTGGCCCCCAGAGCTGAACTCACATGGAGCCGAGCTAATGCCAGCAGAGGAGGAAATCAAGGAGCAGCTAGATGGAGATGCTGAGTAAGTGCCTGCAGTGTCCAGGCTTTTGCTTCAAAATTCCCTCATCCTCAGAGGTTTTCCTGGGATCCTGCCTTGCGTGAGCCTCAGTGAGAGAATGCAGGTGAAACTCGGGATGGATTTTACATTGTGGAGAATATCAGCAGCCTCCTGAGCCTTGGAGTTAGGAAGGAACTGAGGCTGTGCCTGCAGTTAGTGCCCTCATTCATTCCACCTGAACTGCTGGCAATGCTTTCAAACTGGGGGTGGCCGCTGAGCCTGGAAAGTAAAGGAGAATGAGACCATGAAGTGTGGGAGGGAAACAGGAGAATGTTTTCTCTGGCCCTATGTTCGTGGGAGTATACCAGCCTTATTTTTATGCTCGGGTTTGTAATGGCTTCTTGCTTAGTTTGGAAAACTCTTAATCATGGATCAAATGGCAATAGGGGCGTCTCTCTCCCAGGTCCTGGAGACAAGTTAATCATCTAAAAATCACTGGAAGTGAGAGGTTCTCGCCCTGGTGGCACTGCAGAACCACACAGAAGAGTTAACTCCAAAGGCAAAAGAAAAGAATCTTATGCTGAGAAAGTTACCCAGGAATTCATGATTTCGGTGGAACTGTTAATGATTTCTGACTGCTCAGGTTAGCTGGACCTGCACACCCCTAATAGCAAACAGCCACCATAACCTCAGCAAACAGCATCCTTGCTCTGTCTCCAGCAGAAGACCCACTGCTCAGGGTATCACCCCGTAGAGGAGGGGGATGCTCCTTTATAGCTGTCACCGTGAGGGGTTTTCCGCTTCAACGGCAGTGAAACCCGCACCTGGGGCTGCGCTGGGCTGTGCCGCCACTCGGAGCTCTCTTCCCACCCCCTCTCCCACAGCAGCCGCAGCCTCGGGTCCCTTGTGCGGCTGCGGGGAGGGGCCGCGGTCGCTTCCCCTTGGCTCTCAGCACCGACCGCAGGAAGGCGCGGCTGGGGCGGGGAGGGGACGGAACGGGAGGAAGGAGCGGAGCCTCCCCCTGGGGTGGGCAGCGTAACGCAGCTCCGCTCGGCTGCCGGCCCATGCCTCGGCGTGTGCAGTGAGCGCGGAGGGAGGGAGCCGCGGTGCGGCGGCGGGCGGACGGGCCATGTCGGAAGCGGAGAGCGGGGCTGCAGGTAAAGGGGAGCGGGGCCGGGTCCCCGCCGCAATGCGGGAGCGCTGCCTCCAACGGGCGCGGCACGGCACGGCACAACCCGGCCCCGGTTTATCGGGGGAAATGATCTGGAGCCGGAGCCCCGTCCGGAGGCGGGGAGGCGGCAGACAATGTCCCGCCGGCTGTGGCCGCACCGGGGGCAGGCAGCGCTCCAGTCCCGGGGAGGGGTTTCGATGCGGAGCTGCCGTGGTCCCTGGGGAGCCGGTGCAGCAGAGCGGGGGGTCATAGGCACAAAACAATGCGGCGGCACCGCCGGGCCGGGCGCCGGTGGCCGCAGCATCCTTCCCGGCCCCCTCCTCCCCGCCGGTCCGGGTCTTCCTTTCTCAGCAGGGGCCAGCGAGAGAAGGGGGAGGGCTGGAAATAAAGGCAGGCGACCTTTCCAGAGAGTAGCCTGATTGATGCACTGAGAATGAAAGAGCTGGCAGCTCGGTGGGAGAGGCAGCGGTGTCTGCGATGAGAGTCTTACCATCCTGGCGCGGCCCCGGGGACCGGAGAGCTCCCAAGGGGATGTAGGGATGGGATAAACCCCAGGGGTTCCGTTTTACCACGTTAGCGGGTCTGCGGGTCCCTGTCTTTGCAAACTTGCTCTGCGGGCTGAGACGCGCTGAATCTTCTTGAGCCTGAAACCAGGATTGCGTGGGTTTGGTCCGTTTGTGATTACACTGTGTCTGATAAAAATAACACAGCCTTTGCAGGACAGGGGTGGTCTCTGCTTGTGCGGGAAGGGAGCTGGGGGAGGGAAGAGGGTTCCTAGGATACAGATGATACGGGTGAATAACCCTAAGGGAAATGCAGGCTCGGCCTGATTTCATTCTATCTCTGCATCCCTTCTAACTCACTGTGTGCCGCAAAGATTTAAGGAAACCTTAAAACTGAGCCTGAGGTACTGGCAGTAATGTATGGAGAAACTTGAAAGGTTGACTTTATACAGATCTTAGTGGGGATTGGGGAATATTTTGAATAAGATAGCTTAATTGCAATGCAAGTGGAATAAAAGTAGCTATTTTAAACCCCCCAGAAAATGATACTTAGAAACTAGCTGAATCTCCAAGATGACTGAATTCCCCCCCCCCACCTCTCCTAATCTAAATGCCCTCTCAGTGCTCCCTAAAGTCTCTAATGTCTGTTTGGTTTGAAGGAACCTGTAACAATGTTCGAGCATGCAGGTGACAAAGGGAAGAGCAGACTGACAGATCCGTTTGTCTTTTAGATGACAGAGTATCATGTTTTCTGTTTTCTGCAAAGTGGCAAGGATGCAATAATGAAGTGAAGTAACTTGTGACATAGGGAGATCTATGCAGGAAGGGTTTTATTAGAAGATAGAAGACTGTGAACTAAAGCAATGATTTGTTATGCCAGAAATCTTTATGTTCTTTCCACGCTCTGGAATGCTGAAGCTGTCAGAGGAAATAAAAGGCTTGGGGGATAAAATGTGATTTAGTGAGCGTTGCTGTATTGACAGTGTTGAAGCTGCAGTCAGTTATTGCTGCATAGTACAATGTGCTGAAGAAATGTCTATATGTAAAATAGCCAAGCGTTGTATGCAGCGCCTGCCAATCACTTTTATAGCTGTGGTTAGCACAGCAATGCGGTATCTGCAGCTTGGGCAGCATGAGCCAGGATGAAACTGTTCATACCTAGGAGCTGTGGCATGTAAAGCTTCTAATTATACTGACTTTTGGCATTTTTAAAGCCATTGTCTCATAATTAGGTGGTGCTGGTTCAGCTGATGAGTTTTCCTGTATGGTTCTGTCACCCTGTAAGCTTGCAGTGTGACTATTTAGTTCAGTCCCACTGGGACAGCAGTTGATGTTCAACGGAGCTGCCCTGCTCTGTACCTGCAAGGTTTCCCTATTGCTGCAGTGAGGTCCCCAGAGGTCTGTTCCATCCAGAGGCTAATTAAGCTCATGCATGTGTGGTGCAAGGGGCTTTATCCTAGTCTAGAGGGAGTGACCAGGACATAGCTCAGATACAACTCTCACCCGGAGCTGGAAGAGGCTGCTGCAGCCTCAGATGTCAGCTTAAGTTAGAGCAGCCTTTGGAGGCCAGGTCATTGCAGGGAGACCAGAATGCTGCCTCAGCTACAAAAAGCCTTTTCCCTGCATGGAAATGTCAAGACTTAGGACAAGTTTTGCTTACTGACTGTGTCACTGGTGCTGTGTGAGTTGACTGGTGTCTCATCTTGTGCTCTTCTCTGCTTTTTTCTCTGTTGAGCTGACATGACCTGCTATGGCTGACTTCTCCCACTGTCATGGGAATACTGGAATTTTTGAGGCCCCATCTGGATGTCATACCTGCTGCTATTAAGGCTGGATTTATTTTTTTTTCTTTTAAAGCTGCAGCTTTGATCAAATACTTTAAAATTTCCAAGTCCTTGTTCTTCTGTTATAGATGATTAGCTCCCTTTTAGCTGCTCTCTACTGATTTCACCTATTGTTTGTATCATAGAATCATAGAATGGTTTTGGAAAGGACATTAATATCACCCAGTTCCAACGCCCTGCCATGAGCAGGGACTCCTCACATTACACCATGTCACCCAAGGCTCTGTCCAGCCTGGCCTTGAACGCTGCCAGGGATGGAGCATTCACCATTTCCCAGGACAACCCATTCCAGTGCCTCACCATTCTCACAGTAAAGATTCTCTTCCTTATATCTAACCTGAACTTCCCCTGTTTAAGTTTGGGCCATCCCATCACGCCTTGTCCTGTGGCTGCAGTCCCTGATGAAGAATCCTTCTTTGGCATCCTTGTAGGCCCCATTCATGGCACCAAATAACCATCCCTTTCTAAAAAACAAATAAGTCTTGAAAATATACTTTTTAGCTCTAAGCAGTAACATCCAAAGGGTCCCATCACCTCTGTTTTCTGTACCTGAATTGGTTCTGCCTTTTGATGGTGTGGGATTTCGCAAGTGTTGCACTTCAAAGAGCACATCATTTATGGCTTTAGAAACTTCTCTCTGTGGCTGTTTTAGTCTGTAGAGATTGTGAAGGAGCAAATTGGGTTTTTTGAGGTATTTAAAAAAGCTGCACTAGTAAACATAAGGGAAAATGTGAAAGGAGTAAAAACCAGTGCATTCAAATGATGGTACTTCTGAGTAGGGAGTCGTGACCTTGATTAAGCATGACACAACATGACTTTTGCGGGGGGGTGTTGGATGTACTTCTTTTTTGTTTTTTTTTTTAAGTGAAGTAAACGTTGATGTTTTCCATATGCAGCCTGTTGAAGTGTGTCTATCCATAGGTGACTTCAGTTGCTTACTTTTTCAGATTCTGTACAGCACTTGTCACTAAACAGCCTTGCTAGTTGAAAACAGAAATGGGGGAAGCTCCAGGCTGCATCACTGTTGCACAGGCTTGTTCAGCTCTATTTCTGCAGTGGTGAAAGAGAGGGGTACCGGGAGGGCTTGGAATCTGTTTCAGGAACGAGCTCTGAAGTCCACTGGTCGTGATTGCAAATGGTACACTTGCTTCACAGATGTTTTACTGGAGAGTGTGCAGCTGCTTGGTGATGTAAGGACACAGATGCTGGGGTTGTACTGAGAGATTGCTGCTGCCAAGTGTGAACTTCAGTGATCTGAAATGCCTGTGACATACCTGCAGACTTCATCTTCTTCACTGTGACAAGTGGCCCAATGGCTCCTAGGTCATCAAATTGAAACTGCCTCTTTCTTGTCATTGGTCGGGAGCATTTTTGAACATTCTGTAGCTCTCATTACTGAAAATATGTCAACTATGGCCCATATGTTGTGCTGTTAAGAAACATAGCGATATGCATTTAAAGTAAGCAAATGTAAGTTTTACATTTTGCTATAACTGCTAATAAAGCAGTGACTTTGCAGTGTTTGAAAATCAGGATGGTGAGCTGTGTAAGTGATCGGTGTTAAACCAGGGAATTTCTTCAAAGTCTGTCTCAGAGGGATTTGAGAAAGGTTTTCATATAAATGAAAAGGAAGACGCAGTCACTTCTAATAAAGTAAGTAAATAAATAAACTCCAATACTCAGAATGTGGAGGCTAGCATTCAGGGTAGAAAGCCTTTGTTCTTTCTGAAAGTCTTGACTGAATGTCCTTACTCAGGACTGCATCAGGGTGTGTCAAGGACATCAGAGAGCAGCTTCATGATGCTCCATCCTCAGCATGCTGCTGTGCTCTGGTTGTGTGTGAGAGTCAATTGGTGCTCTCTGGCCCAGATCAGTGGCTCTATTGTGATCAATTTGCAGGGCTGTGGGCACATGGATCAGTTCTAAAGGCATCTTCATTTACTAGAACAGGAGACCTGGGAGGTTTTTTTCTTTGAGATGTTTCTTCTCTCAAAGTCCACACTCTCGCTGTGCTCTGCAGATCCAGTTTCTGAGGTGTATTGAGGAAGTTTTCTAGTAATTGTTACCAGTTAGAGTCAAAAGAAGTGTATATGTGAATGGAGTTTTGTTACAGCAATTTCTTGTCATTTGAAGGACTTCATTCAATTATTCCCTGAGGAAAAACTGCCTCTATTGGAGGAACCTATCCAACCTGCACTAGTTTCCTTGGGGAAAGAGGCGGAAAGAAATCATTCTCCTTAGGCTACTTCCTTCTCAAACAGGGAATAATCTGGGAACACTGTTTTGATGTGTCCGTTTCTGAATACATCTTTCTTTTTAGTGCTGCTCAGGCCCACTTTCTAGGGTTGATGCCATTTCTCTCAAAGGGTTTTGCAGTCCTGATCACTCCGTGTCCACCCATCCCACACAGCCTTTCCTTGTGAGGCTCCGTGTTTGTAGTCACTCTTTGAGGTCTGAAGAGTGTGTCTTTTTTCTTGTTACACCAGTTGGGGTATTTTTCTATGTTAGCAGATAATAACAGCATTAAAATCACTGTTTCTTTAGTACATCATTGTTTGGGAAATGCATTACAGTGGCGATTTGTCCTTGGGGATTTCATCATCATTTGAGGGCTTCACGCTTAAAGATCAAAATACCTGTGGTTGTAGTAGGCTGACTGGCAAGTAGCCCCATTCCCTGGTGCCAAACAGATCCAGCAAATTTAACATCTCTTTCTCAAGTTTCCATGGATACCTTAGTAGAGCACACGCTGCAATCTGAGCGGCAGGGCATGTGGTTTACAAAAGCTTTCAGTATTGTCATTATGGAAATGCTGCTTTCAAATATCAACCTTTTGCAGTAGCCGTCTTGCTTACTCAGCTATGGTCCTGTTATGGTTTTAGCCATAGGAACTCCTCTGCAGGCTGTACCATTGCTTCTCACTGTGACAGTGTACCGTTCCAGCTAGTTTTCTGGCTGGTCAGTGTTGGTCTCTGGGTCATGTCTATGCACAGTCATGGCATTTGAATGTAAGCCTGATGGATGCTAGTGTAAAAAACTCTGGAAATGGATGTGGGTTAATGACTGCATCATTCTGTCATCTGCTCTGCAAATTCTAATCGTGTACTTTTGTCCATGGCTTCTTTCCTCATAAGGTCTGTGATTTGCTCTACGAATCCTAAACATGCACTGTCCATGGCTTCTCTCCTCATAAGGTATTTTCCTCTAAGCCTGATAGCTGATCTGTTTTTAAGACTGTAAAATAAAAGAATAAAGACATAAAAACTTACTTTTGATTTATCTATAAAGTGTCACTTAGAAGCTCAATCAATAGCCATAATCTGTGGAGTCACAGATGGCTTTGCTAATGAATTATCTAATGTACCAGTTTTGCAGCAACTATCATTCTCTTTATTTTCCCATCTTTGAGCAAAACCAGGTTACGCTGCCTTGAAGAATATCAAGGGATTTATATATAGTATCACTCATGCTGACTACTATGAGAAGTCATGGTTATTCTAGTTTGGCTGCTCTATTTACCCTGTCTTCCTCTTTGTTGGTTTGTTGGGGGGGGGGGGGGGGGGGGGTTTTTTTTTTTTTTT
>JANRGW010014775.1:0-36337 GCA_024733675.1 Psilopsiagon aymara | reverse complement strand
AGGTGTCCCTGCCCATGGCAGGGGGGTTGGAACTGTATGATCTTAAGGTCCTTTCCAACCCTAACTATTCTATGATTTTATTTCCATTGTCATTATCATTGGCGGCAGCAGCAGCGGTTTGTGTTATGCCTTGGTTACTGGGCTGTTCACATCTCAACATGTGGGAGTTACATTCTTTCAATTCTCCTCTCCATCCCTCCAGCAGTGGAGGTGAGGAAGGGAAGGGAGTGAGAGAGAGACTGCGTGGTTTTCTAAGTTATGGCTGGGATAAACCACGGCGCTCGTGCACCTATTACTCTTTTAGTCTACATGATCTTTTTAACAGTAGTAGCAATAATAATTTTAAAACCCATAGACTCTTCGCAGTGATAAGATATCAGGCTACTCCAAACATTAAAGCTAACAAAAGCCTATTCTGGGAAGATAAAGTGACCCTCCCAGACAACATATCTCAATGTGTACCTATGTATTGCTGCTTAAACATTTTTCTTTTCATAATCTTTAACATCAGTGAAACTGAACTGCCTTCCTGTTCTCACTGGTGTGTATGGATATGGAGAGGAGAAAGGGTGGCAATTGCAACAGGAACATGTTCAGATGAGCCAGAAACATCGTGTGGAACAACATCTTTTCCCTGCTTTGTATTCTACCTTCAGTGCTAACTTAGAAGAATGAAGGCAGTACACAGACAGAATAACAAAATTACCATAAACAATTGCATCATCAAAACAAACTAATATGCTATTTGCTTGAAGTGTGGTGGTCCAGAAATGATGTTGTAGTTCCTTCCTGAAAGCATCCTCACTGCAGTTAAACTCAGACCAGTTGTGAAGCAGCTAAAGCCTTGTTACTGTGCTTTTGTTGCAGAAAGATCTCTCCCTTGCACTGGCTCTTCCGTTCTTACACAACTGAGTTTATGTATTGCTGCAACAGATTCAGAGCACTGTACTGACTGAGCACCCGAGCTGGGTCCTGCTGAAGACAGTGTCAGGACTACTCTTGACTTAGGCCACAGATGGATCTAAAGTGGAATATGAATGGGCAGATACATCCTGGATGCTTCAGCAATGTATTGACTCTCAGGCATCAGTTTTGCCTGAAGCAGAATGAAGTTAAACGATGGTGGAATTATGGTCTTTGTTTTGAAAAGACAAAAGTGGTGGGGGAGGTAAAACAGGAGCACTCCTTCTAATTATATTACAGACATATACCAGGATGCTGAAAAGTGTGATGAGGCCCCAAAACAGCAAAGCAGCTAAGCACAGGCTTAAAATTAAGCATTTCTTTAAGTATTTCGCTGAATAAGGATGAGATCATTCACATACTTAAAGTGAAATGCATGTTTAAGTGCTTTGCTGAATCTGGGCCCAGACACATAAACCATTAAACAGTCACTTTATGAAAAGCTGGAAAGCTGTTATACAATTTCTAGACATTTTAAGTCATGTCTCCTACATTTCCCACTATCTCTTTCTTATTAGCTCAAGGAGGAGGTTTTTAAAGCTCCAGTTCACCCAAAACGATAATGTTCATTGCTACCCGATTGTAATTCAAATTGCTCCATGCAGCCCCGAGCATGTGTTCAAACATATAATCAAGCAAACAGGAGACTTGTGTCTTGCCAGTTGGAATACTGTCGGCCGCAGATGCTACACTTTCTCTCTTTTTTTTCAAAGCATAAATAAGGAGGGGTAGAGAGGTTGTGATAAAAGCTGTACCTTTCCTGTCCGTTTTTGGTGCTCTTTTCTTGTGGCTTGGGTTATTTGGGTACATGTTGCTTTGTGTCTGTGGGGGCTCATTTCTTATGTGTGTTTTTCCTCTCTTTCTATCCCCTGGTCAGAGAAGCAGAACTCATCACCTGGAGTGAAGGCTGACAGGAATGAACATAGGCAGGAAACAGCGTGACACACACATTGTCATGCATGACTGACCAGCAGCCATCAACAGCAATTAAACATCGAGAGCACTGGATCTTTTTGGACAGGTTCAAGTTTCCTGGCACTGCTGTGATTAGATGTTTTGCACTGTTTCCCTGTAGTCAGTATGTGACACATTCCCTTTTGCTTGCTCTTTTCTGATACTTGTTTCTCGCACTGTCCTGGTGTTAGCATCTTCACATGGCAAATTAATCACTTAAAAAGGATGGAGGTTTCTGAGGCGGGTTAAAAAGCAAATAGATATAAAAGAAACCATTGGGTTTATTTAAACAAAAAATTCCCCCTCTTCAGTTGACCGTTACACTGTTTAAGCATTTGTTTAATGTGTATATGCGATTCAATGAGGGAAAACTCTGTGAATGGCAGAAGCCAGCGAAGAACACGGGCCTTGGGTTTACCCATCTGCCTGCAATTTTGTTGTAATTTAAGATGACAAAACAAAATGCCCTCAAACGCAAGACGAAAGTGAAGAGTGTCTGCAGTTGTGCTGGGCTGTCACTTGCTTGCCCTCATTTCAGGGCTGAGATCCAGAGCAGCCCAACTGCCCGGCATTTAACGAAGGACTTCCAGGGCAAGGTCTGTGGCTTGACAATGCCAAGCTATGGCACTGGAGGCTGCAGCAAAAGGCCTATTGGCACACAGTGAGGTCTTATGCCTAATTGAATAGCCACAGGATTTGACGCCAGAAAAGCTCATTAAGGCAAGATTCTGACCTCATGGGTTGTTGTCCTCTTCATTTCCCCACACTGAGTCCAGCAGCTTACGTGTGATTAATTAATTGCTCCTGTTAATTTACAGTCTCCTAATCTCTGCAAGGACTTGGGAGGTCCAGTAATAGATGGCAAGGAACTGCTGGAAGTCTGTGTAGAAAATCTTCATGCCTACCATTCTTTCCATCTTTTGCCTCCCGTATGCAAGGCATGGCTCCAAACGTGGTTGCGACGAGGGGAAGTAGTGGTCAAAACTAAGAGGATTTCAGCATTCTGCAAGGAGTATCATGAGAGGGTAGTGTGATTTTAAGTGGGCTGTGCTCTGCTGTGCCGGCTCAGCCAAGGAAACCAGTGAATGCATTAGATGTTCTCCCTAACTGTTAATTCTCTCTTGTGCAGTTAATGAGGGTTGCTACAGCCATGCATCTGTTTCACCTTTATGTTCTTGCAGTAGCATTTAGAGGCCAGAGAAGCCTTGGGGCTTTGATAGTTCTGCCTTTCACTGATAATACAACTCTTTGAGATCTCTTTCTATCAGATAGATGGCTGGGATTGTGGGGGTAGAAATAAGAGCTGATATAAGAACTAGTTCTGAATTTATTTTCAATGGTCATTCTGGATTGCCATATTTATTATAATTATTTGACTATTTTGTGAAGCACAGTGTCTTGGTAACACTAAATAAGCCTCAGGAGAACCATGTAAAACGGAAAATTATTTCCACAATGCAGGTACAGAAACAAAGGCACAAAAAGGATGAGTGACTTGCCCAAGGTCATAAAGTAAATCTGAAGTGTAAATATATCAGAACCCTGCCACATCTCATTTCTGTATGGTGCAGGTGTATGCATGGATAAATAGCTTCTTTGATTCTATCTTTTTGCAGTTTTTCAAAGAGTTTCTACCTTTCTCCTTGTAGTCTTCCAGGATGTTCCAGTAGATCATCATAGGCACTTCTACAGATAAAAGGAAAGAGCATCAGATGGCAATAAAGTGGTGCTTGAATTTGTTACCAAAGTACATGTCAATCAAATGGACTGGGCATTCAAGCCTGGAATGTCTTCTTTACCTGTGAATCATATTTTGGACCTTCTGCTGATGATTTGGAAAAATAACTGCAGAATGAAAAATGAGACTTTGTATTTCCAGCCTACTCCTAGCCATTGAATAGCTTCCTAGAGAGCTGTCCCAATGTAAATGAAGATGAACATGAAAAATTGAACATGCACTGGAGAGAGAGCACTTCATTGACTAACTTCAGCACTAACTACTTCAGCACTATTAGTAAACCTATTAAGTCACAGCTGAGATTCATCAAGAGGTTTTTCTCTAAGGATTGAAGCAAAGATGTAGAAGAACACAGCAATCCTGAAAATTCAGAAGTACTACCACAGAAGTCAACTGCTTGTTGCTGACATCAATAAAATATTGTCCTTTATTATAGTCATTAGGGAACCTTTTAACAATGATTAAAATTCCTTAATACTGTAGTAAAATTTTTAGCTGTTGCCTGGAAAAAAGAAGGTGCTCTGAACTATATAGCAGGCAAATATTTCAACCAAATGCTGTCATATGATGGGGGTATTAACAAGTATTTCTTAGAGCTGATGGTCTGGTTTTGGACCCCACTGAGGAAAATAACATAAAATATATGTTATATAATACTTAATACAAGAATATTGTGATTTTTTTTGGCAACTAGAGATAAGTGATTTAAGCTCTTTACCAATGGCGATGAAATGTATTAGTTATGAAGTTCTGATATGTACAGACTGGGCTTTGGTGTTTGCTTCACCTCTTACATAGTGTCTTTATTTTTCCTTCTGCATTCTGTTTGCATAATATGAAACCATGAAATTAAATGGAACAGTTTCACCAGCTACAGAAAGTGTATGATAATACACTAAACAGTAATAAAACACGAGCAGGGTTATTGATCCATGTCTTGGCAAAATGGTGTTTCAGATGAATAGAACACTTCTTTTTTAATTAATGATTCAAAATAGAAGACTCTGATACTCATTGCTACCTATATAATTTTTGTACTTCAAGAGCAGGCTCTCCAGTGGCATACAGAACCAAAAATTTACTTTGAATACTGTAATGGCAATAGTGTATCTCTACTTTGACAGAAGTTCAGTTCATAAGAGCTTGGCACAGGATGTCTGAAACTAACCACAGGATTCCTAGGATTCAAAGAGACAGGGAGTTTAGAGGATCTTCCTCCCTCCAATGTGTGCAGCAAACAGTACACCATTGCAATAAAACTGGGCCATATTCTGTCATATTTGAAATTACAACTGGTAGGAGAAGGAAAGGGGAAGCATGCCACATCTAACTGCACCAGCAAAGAGGATTAAGGCAAACAGAGCATAAAGTTCTTAAGCAGCATGTTGGCTGTGGGGAGGAGTAATGACTTGAGCCTGGCCACATCCTCTGAGACCTTTAACAGCCTTAAACATTCAGGTTGCACATCATGGGAAAGAGCACTTTTGGAGCTGTGGTGCCCTGCAGAACTGAGTGAGAGGACTGATGAGAAGGAAGGCTGACTGGCAGCTGCAGAATTCTTACCTATGAGTACAGAGAATCTCAGTTCATTGCTCACAATGCAGTATACAGCTTTGATTGCAAACAGATCTGCTCCAGACACTCTCAGACTTGGAATATCTGTTTAAGCTTCAACAATACACCAATTTCTGATCTTACTTTTAACCTTATCTGGAACCCAGTGATTCTAAACCACTTTGTGAAAATTATATCAAATATATTCCCCCTCTCACAGCAAACTATTTTTATTGAAATGCACAATCCACAGATTTTCTCAGTTACAAAAAATCTTTGTGCTTATTCAGATATGAAGTAAAAATGGTCCAATGCACCGGTTTAGGGAGGAATTCTCGTGGTATCCTCAAAGCAATAGGTGACATCCAAGAATATTTTTTTTCTTTTCTCTTTGCCATAAATGTTTGAAGTTTAGTGATGGACCAAAATTTATATAATCTGGTTTTCATCACTGTTATTCAGTACTCAATCTGCATTAACTTCCTGTGATTTTCAAAATTCAAGGTTCAGGTTGTATCTGCAACACAGCTGGATGCATTGTGGCCCAGTTAAGAGAGCCATTTAAACTGGTGCAGGAAGATGAGTGACTACAGGTTAGAGCATGGGACAGGAATTTACTGATGTTGAAGCATATGGCTTTAAAAAGTACTATGTCTAACTAGCTTTGTGTATCAGCTCTGCGCTTTGCAGCATTCTGTGAATGAATGTTACAGTAGAATAGCAATGGGATTAACAGGTGAAACTTCCTGATTTGCCTTTCTCACAGTTTTGATGGCTTTATAGCTGTGGTTTTCTTTATCAACAGGGAAAGTCACTGGGAAAAGTTCTAGGAGAGAAATACTTTAAATCCTTCCAGAATATCAGTTGCAAATTTGAGAAGAAACAATAGAGTTGAAGTACATATTAACCTATCTCTCGTAGTTTTAATTCTGTCTTCATCCTCATGCCATATTTCACCCTGAAAAATGCTCAACTTGGCAACATGGAACATCACAGGATGCAGTGCTCAAATGAGGAAAAAGAAAATTGATAACCATGTTCAGAGAAAAGAGAGATTGAATTTAGGTCAGGATTAGTGATCAGCACTGTTTCATCCATGCCTCGCACTATCCTGTACCCTCCGTTTCCTACCTATTGCTACCAATTGATGCTTGCCCTGTTGCTGCTTCTGCCATCATCAGGTATGTTGTAGGCTGTTACATGTCTGGGGAACATGGATGAGATTGTTTGGCTTCACTCCTTGCACAATGCACATAAATGAGCACGGCACTGGGATGGTGGTGACTAGGATCTTGTTTAGCTCCCAGGGCCATCTTTTCAGTGTGTCTACTGTTACTACCTAGTTTAATTAACATCTGTGCCAATCAGAGCAGCTGCCTATAATACAGAGAAGGTTAGCTGAGCATTCAAGAAGATAAATGAGACAAGGGGTTGCCAAGGGGATGGCATGTCAAACACATGCCATGGCTGCAGCATAGATACACATTTCCATTATCTGTACTGCTCTTAAGTCTGGGGGCAGAGCTAAGGCTTTAAGGCAGGGATGATACATACTTTAACTTCACATTTTTTATCTTTAAAAATGTAAATACAATTGTATTAGATATTCTGAAAGGGTTTGTGACCCCACCAGTCAACTTTAACTCTTATATCAATAGAGCCTTAAAGCAGCTAATAGAAATGATTTAACATTTGACATCTGAGGAAAATTTCAAGGCTATGTATGATATTCCCTCCAGGAGCTCTAGGAATAGTAAAGCTACCTAAGTTCAAATGCCAAAATCTCAAAACCAGAAGATTTAGAATATCTTGCAAATTAGGATTCTCCATTCCAACTGTATGCATCATATCCCATCCCATTGTCTCCAGAACCAACTGGTGCTATAATAATATGGAAGAGTCTGAGCTTATGTGTGCCTTACTAAAGTGGAGTGCACTTCCTAAGCCTTCAAATATTGTTTAAGTTAACAGCCTTCAATATCGCTTTTGTATTTTTGGTTCTTTCTATCTGTTTGTTTGGAGGTTTTTAATATTGGGAAAACAAGCTGCACTGAGATCATCCTATGTGGACATATTAGCATCAGAATGATTGTAGTAAAATCTTTCTGCCCCAGCACCCTAACAGCATTGTAATGCAATAGTCATAGGGTCTAGACATACCGTGGAACAGTTTTGCCAATACAATCTTGCATCCAAATGGCCTGATAAGACAATCACTGTAGACAAATGAAATCCTTTCCCCTAGTGACAACATCACAAACTCTAATTGTTAGGTATTATTCTTTTTTTGACATTGACATGAAATCTGTACTGCAAAATGCAGATCTCATGCAAGTTTACATTGAATTAGCACACTTTTTAGAATAAGTATTTACCTACATACTAATTATTTTTCAGTTATACTAAAGCTATCTAAATGTTTTGGCTTTTCAACATTTTCCTTGCCTGAGAACATTAGAATGGAAGAAAGCTGGTCCATCTAGATTTGAATCGGGTAAAGTTAGCGGCAGTCTTTGAAAGATTCAAGCAAATGGTTTACAGTTCTACAAAAGGAAATAGAGAATTTCTCTTTTTTTTTTCCGTTTTTTCTTTTTCAGAAAACTTAAATGCTCAGAAGGTAATCTCAGGTTTACTTACAGCAGCATTGGCATGCTATTCTTCTCATACCCTTTCAAAAATAATTGCTTTACAATGTACTGGTTACAGTAGGATATAAAGTACTTAAGCTTCTCCTAAAATTTTGCTGAAGTGATGAAGGGAATTAACTCCCATTTTCACCTATGCATCTGCAGCAAAGTTGCAGTCACAATAAGCTATAAAGGATTTATTTAAGAAAATATGGTTTTCATTTCCTCTTGGCATTTATTGAAGAATGAAAGATGATTGCTCTTGGAAGCTGAAGCACAGAGAGGGTATTACTGTGCTTAGCTCTGCTATTGATTTTCAGCATAGTCACTTTGCTCCAGCAAAGGCTGGGCACCTCTGTGATGAGCAACCCAGGCATCTGAGGAGACAGGATGTACAGTGAGGTGCTCAATAGAGATGGGGAAAGCCATTTGTTCTTTTTCAGCAGATGTACAGTCTAAGGGAATGCTGTTTCTGAGGATGAAAGCTGAGAGAAAGAGCTGTCATGGCCCTGAACAAAACAAGAGGGAAGAGCCTACCTTCTTTGGTGTTTTCATCTCCTTTTTTGTGTGCTGTTATCTGAAAAGCAGCAAAGCTGCAAACCACCCTCACTGCATAGAGCGAGTGGGGAAAACCTCTTCTCCAGTGAGTTTCAAAGGAGGCTTGCTTTGTACCTTGGAGACACCAGGGTGAAAAGATTCAGCATAAGAAGAAAGTCCTAAACCCCCTTAGCATGCACAAGAGAGCTAACTTTGTCCTAATGATGGCTCTAGTAGGCATTAGATGGAGATAATGGACACCACCCTCACTCCCCTGTAAAACCTGAGCAAGGCAAGAATCCCTAGAGAGGTTTGTTTAATACCTGGAGGATGCTGATGCTCAGCAGTGCTGCTCCATGCTGCCGCACCTCCTGTGGGGGCAACATAAGGAAACCTTCCTCTAATGCAAGACTTGCATACGCTTAGCTCAAAGTGATCCTCACACACGGTCTATGTGGTGGTAAGCTACAGGTGATGGAGACTGTCCAAAGAGAAGTTTTACTGACATCTGGACTACCTTGTATTTGGCCATATCATCAAAGGTTGCATCACCAGCTAATCGCAGTTTAAAACACCTAGTTCTTCCTTGCAGTGATGAAAAATGAAGACAAATCACAAGCCTGGTTTTAACTCCTAAGAGAGAGTGCAAGTATTCCACATAGTCCACTACAGCCTTGACCATTGTTGTTGATTTCACTTGCAAAGCATTACTCCAGCAGTGCTGAGTAAGCAGTGCAAACCCTCTAATAAAATATCCTAATAAAGAAAAGTCCCAGTGAGCTGCAGGCAGTTACGCTGAACCAAGAGTATTGGTCACGTGGGAGTACATAGTTGAAAGAGGGATGTTGGCAGATGAAGATAAAAAAGCCCCTGCCACCACTTTGGGAGTGAAAATGACATGGGTTTTTTTTTTTTTCTTAGAATAAAGCTATGCCAAAGGTTTTGCATTTGAATATTTTTACCCACATAGGGAAGAAAAAGTCTTGTCACTAAAGGGTTCCAATGTGGTTTAAAAATGCTTTGGACCCTTACTCTAAATTTAATGATGCGAGCACATTTGCAGTGGACTCCTTTGGGGTGCATGCATGCATACTTTGTGGATAATGAAGTCATCAGGAGTTGCTTGGCATTACTGGGTAACTAAATAGCTACTACAGCATTGCTGTGAAGAAGTTAAAACAGCCTGGGGCAGCCATACTTTATGCATCTGAGTTTTCCTGAACTAATTCTGAATTCATGAACTGTTGCTATTTGTATCAGGAAGGATGAAGCTCCTGATTTTTTCACTCTCAGTCTCTTTGGAAAATTCCTTCATTCCCCTGTTCAAATGAATAAAGTGGGAGCTACTCTCCATATGAAGAGGCAGGAAAGGGATGCAGTACACACGAACACAAGAAGACCCTTAAAGGGTAGGTCACTTTTCAGTCTGTCTTACAGTATAAAGCACTTTCCAGATAAGTCATGCTAAAATACAGTACCTCCTTTATCAGAGTAACTCGATTGTTTAATTCACTGATGTATCCACTTGATGTCACTGTCACTGCCCAGTAGAATCATCAATGTCAAAGGGCTTTCTGGTCACAAAGACTTTGCACCAATAAGTGACTGAGCTGCACAGAATCAGTTGCCTTTTGGACCCTTCCAGTTGGCTTTATCCCTATAATTGTCCATTTTGTTGATGTGGACACTTCCATTTCTTCATTCTCTTTATTCATGTTTTGCATTCCCCCAAGAGACAAACATTCATTTTTCTCAGTGTTTTATTTTCCTGTATAGAAACATTCTTTCTGTTTTTCTTGTAACAAAAACCTTGTAGCATTGCCTTAAATATTTGTTATTACTCATTTCTTCTCAAGAATAATGCCAGTTTCTGAGAAGACAGTGAACGGCATTTATTTGTTTAAATGTTGAATGATCTCTCGGTACTCTTCTTATTCTCATTAGACACCTTAATTTTAGGATGAAAGATCTATGCTTTGCAGTTCTCTCTTCTTCATTCCAGCATGTTCTGTTCTCCTCCCATCATCTCCCAGAATCTTATTTGAACCTTAAGGAAACAAAGAGGTGATGTCTGACCATTGCCCTATATATTTCTTTTCATAGTGAAAACAGAATAGGAGTTTCAAAGCATAGACAAAACCTAATTTCTAGCTAGTTTTCCATCTCTCTCTCCCACACTTGTCAGCCTGAGATATCATGTGAGCGAGAGTGGAGCAATTAACTACTTTAAGCTAGGATTTAGGCAATCATCCACAGAAAAGCACAGCTATAGCATGTGAACCATTCTTTGCCAAAGCCTGTTGGCCAGGATCAAGTTCTCTGGGGACAGCTGTCCTGCTTTAACAGGCCTTGATCCTTTCACTGTTGCCTTCTTGCTGTCTGGGTAATAAACACTTTCTATCAGTCTATAGCTCTCTCTTCAGTGCCAGAGTAAAGATCCAGCCTGACAAAATGGTGCAATATGCTCTTCTGTGCTCCTTGCACTGGGTGAAAGCATCTTAACTCTCCTCCTGCCCCTCTTTAATGCTGCTCTGCTGGAGCCCTATGAAGGGCTCGAAAGCTGAAGAACTGGCATGTGGCTCTGCATATTTGTACATGCGACTTTATTATTTGTGTGCACGTAGGTATTATTGTGGGCACTGGAAAAGAAGATTGTAAGCATTTCATGGAAACATGCCTTCAGAGCCAAATCCTCATTAAAAATTGCCTTAGCATCCAGGTCAGAAGAGAATTGCAGGCACAAAGAGTATTTGTGTATACTGCACTTTCAGAGGGTTACTGAGATGCATGTTTCTTTCTGCAACATCTCAGTCAGGCTTTACTCTAAGAGGAGCTCCCTATGGAGCTACAGCAGCTTTATGCTGCCTCAGAAGACTGAAGTGACCTTAAAACTGGTACAGCAGGAAACAAGAGGATTATATTATTTCAAGAGACAACTTTGAGATGGCACTCTCAAAATCAACACCTCTCTTTGCTGCCAAAATAGGATGTGCGGCAATGGTACCGCTTGCCAGACTTCATTCTTAGTTCTTGCACTTCTGCCCTTTGGGCTGTTGGTAGCCAGTGTTATTTAGAGCTGTCCTTATGCTTGGACTGCAGAGGTCTTGCTTGGCATGCAGCCATGTCAGGCTCTGAAGATATCAGAGGCCAATGTTTCTGCCCTGAGCTGTAAGCTCAGTCCATAGTAAATGATCAAGATCAAAGGTTTTGCCTTTTTTCCTTCCAAAGCTTTGGGGTAAAATTATTTTCTGTGCAAGGGCTCCCTTCAATATATCCTTGAGAGGCATTTTAAAGGCATTTCACTCCCTTCTGTGGATAACAGTAATTACGAAGTTGTGCTAAACTGTAATTTTGGAATAGACCATTTATGGATGGTTGTAGCAGTGCATCACTATTTCCAAAATTCACCCTTCATCACATAATAGGAAAAAGAGAAGGAGCCACTTGAAGGGAGCCCAGGTCTGGTGTGCTTAGGAGACTGATGATTTTTTTTTTTTCCCTCTAAAGTATTACTTCCTTATGAGGTATTTGTGGCCAGATTAGCATCCCTTTGCACTACATGAGCAGCACAAGGAATTGGAACTATAGACAAAGTCTGGTTCAATGCCATAAACAGGGAAGCAGATGTACCACTGTCCTCACAGCAATCTGCCTTACTGCCGTGTCAGCTAGTAGCAGCTGCAAAGATGGAAGTTTTCCATGCTTCACCTTTTTCCTCTCTGAGGTGTGATTGCTTAAATGTTGGGGTTTCTTCTATAATACACACAGAAATATTTTAGTAGAAGTAAATATTCTGAATATGACCATCAAAAGCAATAGTCAACATTTCACATGTAGTAAGGCATTCATTCAGTGTTAGTGCTGATTTGTCCTTCACAGTTTATGGTTTTGGTGAATATTTTGTGAACTTAAACAGATTTATGCAGGGACATATGTAGTCTCATTCTCTTCACTGTCATATAGGAGGTGAAATCTGAAATGAGGAAAACTTGTTCATTAATATTATGGGGAAGGATGGAAGAACGAATCAGTTTTAAAAGCTTATTATCAGTTGCTAAATTGCAAGAGAATGAAACTTCTTAACACAAAACAAGTAAAAAGCCAGTTGTACACAAAATTCTCTAAGCAGCATGTTGCGTCTAGATCATCTGTTACAGATTTCTGCATGACCTGGCTCACTCTGCTTGGCAATGTAAAGGATTTGACTTAGAATTCTGACAAATCTGCCTGCATGGAAAGTAAATTCTTCAGGGCTTCACCTGCTCTGCAAGACCTGGCCCAAGTATTAAGGAATAATAAGCAGGGTTTTGAAGGCCTTCGTAAAGGGTGCTTCTTACGGTGTTTTCTAATTGCTGTCAGCTAATTTTAGGGACTTGTTGGGATTTTCTCCCTCCCCATCAACAGAATTTCAGAATACCCTGCAAAGAATGCCTCTGCTGACCTCAAGGTCTGTCTGTAGCAATGTAAGTCCCAGCCTGATCGTTAAGACAAAAGAATGAGTTTTAAATGTTACAAGAAAAAGGGGTTTTATATATATTTGGATTTTAAAATTTAAGCTGGATATTAATACATTTTAAAAACATATTGTCTCTGCTGACCCCAGCAGAGTGAATGGCAGCTATTTAATCTGGCTATAGAGACGGAATATATTCTACACTTACAGGAATATTTTCTCTACTGAAAGGGTTGTCAAGCATTGGAACAGGTTGCCCAGGGAAGTGATTGAGTCACCATCTCTAGAAGTATTTAGAAGCTATGCAGATGTGGCACTTAGGAGCATGGTTTAGTGGTGGACTTGGCAATGCTAGATTTACAGTTGGAGACAATGCTCTATGAAAGCTCTTTTCCAACCTAAATGATTCTGTTCAACTGATACTGAGCAGTAGCATCCACAAATAGCATGACCTAGTCTTGTCTTTAGCCAGCCTTGTCCCCTATAAGTTTATCTCAGACTTCCTTGATCCCATATAACTACCAAAGGTTTCATGTGATCTCCAACACTCTCACATCTGATTGCCCTCCAGCTGTTTACAGTTAGAAGGGCCAGTCATCAAATCACCTTTCCAAATCTGAAGGGAGGGTAGCTAGAATAATTTTGTTTGTTTGCTTTTCCCCTCATGATTTTGTGTGAGAAATGGGCTGAAAGGGACAGCTGGGACCCTGCATAAGCACACTCATGAGGAAGCAAACAGGACTCTTCTAAGTCATACAAAAGTAATACTCAGCCTTACTGAGCTGTCTTTCACCAGCCCAACTCTAGTTCTGGAAGGAAAAGCCCTTCTGATCAAATTGAGACACCCAGGGTGGAGCTGCCCTGCTGCAAGCAAGTTTTCTAATCAAAGCGGTCCTGTAGTCTCTTCAGAGTGAGCCATCACACCACAGATAACCCTTTATGGCTAGAACATCTTAATTGAGCTGTGAGAAGCCTTTATTTTGACAACGTTATTAAGGTAAGCAGAATGGAGATCTTTTTCTCTTTATCTTGTAGTCAGATTTGAGGAAGCCTTTTTAAAAAGCCTCGTTGCTTTTTTAAAAAAAAAGCAACTTCTTTGCTTGCCCTGGTCCTGCAAGAAACGTGTGTGTCCTTTGGGACATGTTGTGAGTGGGGGTTATTTTGCTTTGGTTTTAATATGGAAAAATCTAAGGTTGGAAAACCCTCTGCTCAATTCCAAAAGTCTTGGCTGATGCATTGCTCAGAAAATATGCTCATTTGTTGGGCCCTCTGACAAACACTGTAACCATGTTCTTTTCCTTGGATGACAAAGATGTTTGTGTCTCCGAGTAGCAAGACTACAGATTAAATCCTGGAAATCATTGCTAACACTTACAAACAGAAACTTATTTTGCATAAGACACCCAAAAGCAAGGATCTATTTACTCTTTGCCTTCCAGTTTTCCGCTTAAATCTCAGCTTTATTACTGACTTTGTCTCTTAGCTGTGCTGATATGCTCTGTTGTTGGTTTTGTTAGGGTTTTTTTTCCCTATTATGCTTCTAGTTGGTGCTTGGGCATATTCAACCTCTAACATAAATCACTTACTGTATTTTGAAAGTTGGATAATGTGTTTAATGCAGCCAACATTAAAAATACACATCTGTTTTGATGTTAGGTGCATCATGCCAGTAAATAGCATCATTTATCTTAATATTTTTCACTCCGTATATAAATGAGTAATGAGTTTACAGCCACAGAGGCATTTGTAAGCAGCATGGTTTCAGGTAGGTTTTTTCTCTTTTTTTCTAGGTTTTTACAACACATTGTTAGTTTGTAGAGAAATGTTGGGGGGGGGGGGTGTTAAAACTATTTTTTAGTTTGCATGGGTTTTTTTTAATTTCTTGGCGGTCCATTAATTCACCTCTCCCTTCCTCCTAATACTACATTTCCACTGTAACTGTACTCAGGCTGCATTTTATGCTTTGCATCTAGCCTAGAGATTGCTGTGGTTTGTGGCCATGGATTTTTAGGCAGCATTCATCACCAGTTGAACTTAGTCTGTCCCTGGCCTGTCTGAGCATGGTGCTGCTATATATGTGTGTCTCTACTGACAGGGGAGGGTAGGGATAGCTGTCTTGCTTTCCATTTCTTTACTGATGCCAATTCAATGTGGGAAGGGGATGCAACAGTCTAGTTATTGGGTTAAGTACCAAAGCTGCAGGTTTTATTGAAATACAATAATTCAGGCTTCATTGGTGCCTGGCAGATAATAGACCCCGTGGTAGTAAGTGTTCATAAAGCTTGAGGCCACCACATGCCCTGGACTGCAAAGCAATGTGACCCTCAACAGCCCTTCCCTTTGCTGCTCTTCTGTCTCCCAAACCACAATATTCTTGTCAAGCCATTTAACAAGAATCATGTTTCCTTGTGGCAAGTCGTACCCATGCACTATTTTACACTTCCTTCTTCTCCCTTTATAGGGATAAAGAGCTAGAATAAAGCTCTTGGATTCTGAAGCAGTGTCTGTACTGTTGCAGACACTTATTTTTTATTAATCTGTTTAAAAATATAATAAACCCACAATCTGAGGTGAAAAAAAAAAAATGGGACACTTGCTCTGTTACTGGAAGGCAGTCCGAACTCCTGGATCTCTGAGTCTCAGAAACTTAGTTCACTTTCCAGACTGAATTTATTTTTGGCCCAACAGTCTTTTCTTAATGCAGTCCTCCAGCATAAGTAACTCTTTTGTCTCCCTGGTGTGTACTAACAATGATACGTTAGGAAACATCAGTCATTTACGCCCCCACTCTCTTTCTACTAGACATACCAAGACTTTTAATTCCCGCAAACATGTCCCTGCCATATAAAACTGGGTAAGAGGATTGTGAAGTCAAGCAGCATCTGGCCTAATGTCAGCATATCCTCCTAATTTCCTGTCTGGCTCCCTGCAACACTGAGGAAGGAGCTACATCAGTTCTTAATTTAGTTTTAGCAGATAAGTTCCCTGACAGTGGGAATCTTAATCCTACTTTCAAAGACAACTGAATGCCTCTCCCAGCAGAGGTAGTCCTCTCAGATCGCAAATCAGATGCTAAAGGCACCCCATTTGATGTTGGTACCAACAGAACCATTACTGTTTGCTTCCTAATTTTTATTTTTGTACACTGTCAGCTTTGCATCTGTAATCATCACTAAATTAAGAAAGTTCAATTACAGCACCAGACTGTGTGGGAAGGGAAAATAGGAATACGATATGTTCCATGACTCTCTTCAGTTGGCTCCTACTTCCTTGTGATTAATAGGTCAGGATGTAGTGATTCCCCTGGAAAATGTCCCATATTTTATATTGGTTTTATATATATTCAGAGATGCGTGTTTTCCTATATATATATATATATATATAAAGTATGTGTATGTATAAGGAAAATTAGGAATTATCTTTTCTGCATCAGTCCATTACTGCCTGTAGTTCTCTTAATAAATGAATGAAATAAATATAATTTTGTGCCAGAAAGACACTATGTACACACTGGTAAGAGAGAGCCTCCTTTACACCAAACAGCACTAGACAACCTTGGTTTTATCCTTGCTTTCTCTGCATATTTTGGGAAGATGCCCCAGAGAATCCAGAGATGCTACTCTTGGGCCAACAGCCAGCGTACAAAGCAGGTTTGTCATTACAGCCATACATTTTATTTCTTTAATGGCTCAGCATCAACATTTCAGGATCAACCAGCACAGATCTCCAGAGTATCCTTAAAAGACATAAATGCCAAACTTATTTTTCTTGTTAAACCTTTAAGGACCATTGCAACTCCATGTGTTGGTGTTTCCAGTCACACAAGTACTTGCATCTCAGACCAGCTGAATTTAGGGGACTGCAAACCAGCCTGATGCAGTGAATGTAAAAATTCACAGGTGAAATGAGTTCAGATGATCTTGGTCCCCCACCACACATGAATACATGCAATAAAACAGCCGTGCACTGGCACCAATTTCTCGCTTCTAGCTGCAGGAGGCCCAGCGGGTGGAAGGAGAGGAATGAACTGTGTAGGTCTGGGGACAGTAGCGGGTGGTGGCCCAAGGTCAGGTGTGATCCTCAGAAATGGGTCAGTGGATGCTATGACAATTTCATTGTGCAGCTGTTCTCCCTCCCTCTAAGGTATTCTTAATCTTGCATGCATTTTATTTAATGTAACCTCTTCATGATGTCAGTGAACTTGAGCTCAGGTCTTGCAGTGTATCATCAAACTGATGATGCTCTACCCGGAGCCATGATGAAGTCCACAAGTCTCAGTGTGAACACAGCAGTCTGGCCATGTGGTGTCAATTTCAGGACCAGAGCCTAGAAGGAAATTGACATCTTTATAATGCAATTTCAAATCTGAGAGTAAAGCAAAGTAAATGAATCCATGAACTAAACACACCTAAAGGTTCAGAAGTTGCTATTATGCCTTTCTCTAGCCCTGCAACCATAAAAAGCATTTCTGCATCCTTGCATCAAATTAGGCTGGTCAAAAGTGTGATATTTTTAGTGGTGACACAGCAAATCCTGTAACAGTGCTTCTTCAAGAAATGGGGTGCTGTGCAGCCTGCCACTGTACATATGCACATTAATATAGATTTTCCTGACTCTTTTATTCTCTGTTAATGGATAGTGTCTTCTTTCTGTATTGTATAAAAATGTCTCTCAACTAAATTCCTTGAGCTATGAAGCAGTTGGTTTTGTTTTGGTTTTATTTTTTTCACCTATATCCTGATGGACAGCAAAATCCAGGGTGTGACAAATGGCACCTTCCAGGAAGGAATCTATCCTTAAGAATAAATCCATATCCTCAAACTCTTTCTAATTTTGTCGGACAGACTTTCATTCTAGATCCATATCTACTGCAGTTTCATAAAGACCAGGTCTTATTTCTCAGTGCTTGTGAATTACAAGCACTACAAAAGTTCAGTTACAAAACGAAGTTTCTGTTTATTTGAGAAACCTGGCAGAAGTTCCTTGTTTTGCCTCTCTGCTGGTGTTTAGCCTCAGAATGCAAAATGTAGCTAGAAAATACAGCCACAATTTAGGTTGGGGAGCAAAAGGCAAAGAAATTACTCATCCAGACGTATACTTTGTATGCAGTCCAAGAGACCCATCTCAGTGAAGTAAGATGTACTCTTTTTGGGGTGGAGAATGTATATAAGGAAGGCTAGATTTAGGCATTTGTAGCCTTAGAGTATAACCCTGTCTGTGTTATCAGAAGATTTTATGAAATATTGAGCCTTAAGCAACAATTTAAGCAGTTGCTATTGAAGTGCTGGAGAGAGAAACTGCTACTACTTCTTTCAATACTTTAAGTGGTTGACAGAGATTGAAGTACACCTTTCCTTAGTTTGTTATAAATGGCCACAAGTTTTGCATAAAAGCAGATAGATGTGGTTATAAACATGCATCTGCACTCCAGGTTTCTAAAAGCTCTCATTACACATTTATATTAACAGCTATGATATCTGGACATTTTTTTCTTTGCTGCAGCCATAAATCATTCCTTTCATAATGCTGAGAACGCTTCATTCCCAGCTGCCTATGGAGGTCCTAAGTTTCCTAATCATAGATGAGTTTATGCTTCCTCATGTCTCTAATCTGGGTGATATCTACAGTGTGGATAAGTGGTTTATCATTATTTCATCAGAGCATTCTGGAGCAACCCATGGTATTGAAATGAAATTACATAGGTGACAGGGAAAAATATCCTGGGTCTTGCATAGAACACATTCAAATCATATTCTAGTGTGGTGGGTGGTGGTTTTTTTTCCTCTCTAGATTACTCTGCACCTTTTTGAGATGCAAATTTCTTTACCTTTAATTAGCAACAAGTTTTTGACCAGGCTTTCAGAAGAGAAACTTGGAGGGCAGGAAGTGTGGGTGTTGCACAAGCTGTACACGGTCTGCCTCGAAAAACCTGTCAGCAGTTTGCAAACACAAGCACAACAGAAAGGATGTCTGAGAGGTGGGTCAGAAGTTAACAGGATTTTACCCTACTATGGAAACTTAAGCTGCAGATCGGAAAGTGTTTATGTGATATCACAGTTTGAGTGACAACTGTCAATAGGTGTTGGATGGAGGTGAGGTCACTATAGATTTTTTTGAAAGGCTGTCTGCCGGTATTGCCTGTCATGAGATAGCTGTCATTTCCACATCACTCTATGCATTCAGCAAATGTAAGGCATCAGCATGCTGGCAGAAACACTGAGGCAGCAACTGTTATGAATTAAAGTTTTAGAGATGGTGGTATTCTAAGCATAGGGGGTGTAAATTTTCTACACTTATAAAATATTTGGGAGGACAAATATATTTGGCAAAGCATTAATTAAGGTATTTTACTGAAATTTGTGTGTGTTTTCTAAATTTATGGTGTGCAAATCAGTCCTAAGACTTTTAATTAAGTACCCCGATGTCTTTTATACTTCTTTTAATGGACAGAAAATTACTTTTGCTCAAGCTGACTTTCATTGTACAGTGTTATGCATTTTTCATCTGATGTGGGGGGAAAAATCAATTATTTTAAGAGTTCTGTTCTTCTGGCAGTTCATTTAAGTGAATTCTTACTGTGTTAAATGATCATCAGTATTTTCTTTCTACATAGCAACTCTTGTAGAAGTATTGTAATGCACACAAAGAAGTGTAATTTGCCATAACGTAGAGAACATTAGTCTTGTGCCTTTTATGGACTCATGAATCTCCTGGTTTCAGCCACGGTGCTTTAATTTCAGTTTCGGTAAAATTTTGGGGGAAATGAAAATGAAAGATTAAGTAACAGGGATGTGCTCACCGATTTGAAGATATATTTCATTTATTGCAGCTAAAAGGCTGTAATTCCAATGAACTCCTTTGTCTCGCTGTAATTCTAACAAGTCCAGTGGAATAAATGATGGATTGCCTCCATGTGACCTCAGAATCAGGTCCCAGAAGTTACAATGTGCTTTGCACTGTGCAGAATTTTTTGTATTGAAAGTCACACCCACAGATCTGTAATAAGACTTCATGGAAAAGTTGAATCTGGCTTTGTTGATACTGAATTATGGTTTTGACAGGCATATGAAAAAAGGATTAATTTGACCTTTTGCTTAAGATTCTGAATTTTATCTTCCAAAGCTGTAGAAAGTAGTAACTCCTTCACCCTGATGTCAAAACTCCAGGCTTCCTTTAGGCCAGCAGCTGTTTCTGATGGTTGCTTTCACCAAATCATATGGCTTTGGACATTTGAGTTGGGAAGAGGGTCTACAGTTGTGAGGAAAAATGGTTCCTAGAACAGTTGCATTCTCTTTCATCTGTCTCCACAACTACAAGGTGAGAAAGGCAATTGCTGAAGTGACAAATTCAGCAGATTACAGTAGGTTTTAAGTATATTTGTGTGTAAAGTATACTTCCAGCATGGAAAAGAGTGGTAATACCTCTCAAGTATAAATTCACTAGTTTTCCACACTACTAACAATCCTTGTATTATTATTGAACTTTGTATGTGTAGCAATTAAAGCATTGAAAGGCATTTTATTTCAAGTTAGCCTATTCAAAGCCGTTTAAAGCAGCCTCTCAGACATCAAAATTGGTTGAACACAGAAATATTTAATATAATGTACTTCCAGGATGATGTTTTCAGAACTTTGAGTCACACTTTCTAATTCTAATATTCTATAAACAGTCACAAACTGTTGGAGGCATCATGTCCACAAGAATCAGTCTCCTTAGAACAGAAGTACAATTTCATAGGTTGAAATTTTCTGGGTAGGGGTTTTTATGGTGTTTGGTGTTTTGGGGGCCTTGTTTGTTGTTTGGGGTTATTTTTAAGATGTAGCACTAATTTAAGTATGCTGCAGGGCCTTTCAGGTTTAATTTTACAATGTTTACGTTGGAGCAGCCCAGGAAGAGGCAGATGTCCAAGGGTGCATGCTCAAGAGGTCTGATGATTCATACAGAGATGGGGTCAAATGTTCCTCTCCCCCTGATTCATCCCTCCTCTGTCGTGGCAACTGCCTGGGTGGCATGCCCAGAGTTGAGGGCCTGGTACCTCGGTTTAAATCATTATTGATTTCAGTTTACACGAGCACCCCTGGCTGTGAACTGCTGTGGCTGAGGGCTCTGATTCACAGTCTCTGTCAGACTTGAAAGTGGTGGCTAGAGAGATTTCTGAGCACAACAGCCTCTTCAGCAACTGCATCTAATTCCATGCAAATTGGGAATCAGATCCTGGAATACTTTTCTAACCATTTGTGAATAATTATTCTGTTTTGTTCTGTTGGGTATTTGTATGCTTGAGTGGGAACAACATAAAACAGAAATAATACAAGGTGAACAAACACTCAAAGATTCTGGGAGAGCAGAAAACCTTTATCTTATGAGGAAAAGGTAGGAAAAAAGCCATTAAAAAAAATATCAAGAAATGGCAATTATGTATTTTTAAATTTATATAAGTGTGAGAAATGGTTGTAATGGGTGAAATTTATAGGAGAAAATACCTTTTTAAGGAAGATCAGAAACTTTCCTCTGGTACAAGTTCTTATGTTCAAGAACATTTTTCTTTCATTGGAAAAAGATACAATCTTTGTAAAACTAGATATTCAAATGTCAGGAATATTATTTAAAAGAAAGTGTGTGCGTGTGTTAGGGGGGGATTGTATGTGCAAAGAAGTCTCCTATTGAGATGAGTCAGCCAAGAGTCCATCAAACTGTCACCTGTGACAATCTTACCTGTCCATAAACCCATACACAAATGAAATAACTAAAGGGCAGCAGCTTGCTGAGCCTCTCATTCATCAATATATTAGATAGAATATGGACCCTTATATTTTATGCAAAGTTTGTGATTATCTGCTAGTCTGAACTGGGGTTCCAAAGGGAGTTTATTTGATTTGTTATTCCTCCATAAAAACACCCCACATTGCCAGCTGCCCAGAATTCATGTGTCTTCTAAACCACAGGCATGCAAACAAAGCAAAGCTCATGCAATTTTCCCCTACTCCTCACAAACAGGAAAAGTGCCATATTTCAGTGCTAATGGTTCTTAGACAGTTCATGCTAACTCTGGTTCTTGGCCTCTTTAGACAGCTGTTGAAGATGTTTCTCTGTTCTTTGACTACATAGAATGAATTTGCAACCTGACCAACCACTCTTGTGCATGTCCCTGTGATGGCTGGTGCATGTAAGCAGACAAGAAGTTGGTTATACCGCAGACTTCTGTTTCCTCCCTTGCTTCTCCTTCACTCTGGGGTTAGAATATTTCTCATCTCCCAAGAATTGCTCTGTTTGAAATCCTGTGGCAGAGGACTGAGTCTATAAATTATCTGGGGGGGTTTCAGGTCTACAAGAGGTGAGAGGCAGTGGTTAAAGTGCAATAAGACTTAAGAAAAGCTGCCTAATGGCAAAGATAACTGGGATAGACAGGCTGTGACATCTCCGTCGTTGAGTGTTGTTACCAATAGTTTAGACATATATCTGTCAACAATGTCATCTGATTTGGAATGAAGAGATGGACAAGGTGGTCTTTAGGAAAATCCTGACTTGTCCTGCTCCAAGAAATTGGGTCAGGAAGAGCGTGAAACAGGAATATTGCAGAACCAGGCAGAGAGTAGGCTGCATGAAGATGAGTATTGCTGATAATTCAGCCATGCAATGTGCCTTACAAAATACTAGTTTAGCACTATGTATTTTTATGTCACATTTCTGTCCTGGTATCTCTAAGTCAGTCATCATTAGGGATGGGAAAATAAGATGTAATTTCTTTCATTCTTGTAATGCAAGTATTGGATGTGAAAACGCAACCTGCTCTTGCCACATTTGGAACCTGTTACTGCAGTTCATTTGGAGGTATCCCTGACCCCCTGGAATGGGATAGTGACTTTCTGCTTTTTTAATGGCATCTTGACCTGCTTCAGACTTACATTTTATTTATGGATTCATTTCAAAGTGCTGGGTTTGATATACAAAACTGGTTTTGGATTGGATCCCATATGTCTCTGAAATTGCCTGTCTTCTGTGTTTTGCTTCAAGAGTTCAAATTACCTAGAAATTTTTGAGTTAAGGTGCCTTAAGCCCTAAACCATAGGACAAGGCCTTGATGGTAGGTTATATTTGGCTGTGTAATGCCTTTCCTCGGTGTATGTTGCCCTTCTGGACAAGAGGAGTGGGGGGTTCTGCAAAGCAAAAAGCAAGACCAGAAGAGCTGTTTTCTTTTAGTCTGATTGACCTGAAGCTTGCCTTCACATTAGAGTAATCTAGACATCTGCTTTGGTTAGGTTTTTGCATTTTATTGTAAACACATTCAAAAAACATTCCATGTGACTCATTAAGTAAATAGGAGTAAATGGACTAACCAAGTAAATAGGATAGCCATGTAGTAGGCAGCAGCACACTGGCTCATAGTGTTTGTAAGAGTTTTGAAATCTGTTTTGCTTCTTTAACTGGACATTTAAATAAAACCATTTTTTTGTGGACAATCTGAATAAGGTATTGAAAGCAGTATGTGTTAGATGATGTAGAAGCCAAGCAGCGTTATATGTGATGGTTGTTCATGGATTTGTTTCAGTTGCCTGAGTTACTAAATGGAGCAAATTTACTGATGGCTAAAAGCTGAAAGTCTCATCCACCCTGTAGAAGGTGACTCGTCCATCCTGGGACTGGAGGTCTCTGAAAAGAACCAAAGTCAAGTACAACCCACACAGTATGCATAAAGCAATGCTTCTGCAAGAGTTGATTTATAATTTACCTCTTCTAGCCCTAGGCAGTGAGGAGGAAAGGCTCTTCACAGCAACGGAGTTTCATTAGGGAAATGGCACAAAATTCTTGCTGATCAGTAACATTCTTTGGGTGTGTTTACTCGGAGTGGCGCACCTTTCCTGACACTGCCTTTCAGCTTCTTACTGCAGCCACACTGGTTCCCAGGGACTGTTCCAAAGTGGGACAGCATTGCTTTAACTGGCTGTTTAGGGCAGTTTAATGTGTTGGTCTGTGGAGCCCGTGATGGCAGGGAAGAAAAACTAATGTGTATCAGAAAATACTAACTGCCAGCTCTAACACTGAAAAGGATTTGCTCAAGTGTCATCTTTTTTTAAGGGGAGGAACACCAAAAACTTCAGCTAAATTCATATGTCCTAGAGCTGTTATTATTTTGTAACTATTCTAATCTCAGCACAGCACATTCCCTAGGTTTTTCCTTGGGCAGTTTCTCAGTGACTTCTTAACAGTGTGGGTTATTCCAAACAAGAACTGGGACACATTTGCATTTGCAGCTCTTCTGCATGTTATTCTTTAGTTTTGGGATATACTTGGAATCATAGGACCAGTTTGATTGGAAAGACCTATAAGATCATCAAGACCAGCCATTCCCAAGCACTGCCAAGGCCACCACTAACCCATGCTACTGAGGGCCTTGTTTACATGGTTTGTGAACACTTCCAGGGAGGGTGACTCCACACTGCCCTGGGCAGCCTGTTCCAATGCCTGAGCACCCTCTCAGTGAGGAAGTTGTTCTAATCTCCAATCTAAACCTCTGCTGGTGCAGCTTAAGGCCATTTCCTCTTGTCCCATCCCTTGTTCCTTGGGAGCAGAGACCAGCCTCCTCCTGGCTCCATCCTCCTGTCAGGCAGTTGTAGTGAGCGATAAGGTCCCCCCTGAGCCTTCTCTTTTCCAGACTGACCCCCACCCCATCCCTCAGCTGTTCCCATCACACTGTGCTCCAGGCCCTGCACCATCTGTGTCACCCTTCTCTGGCCCCGCTCCAGGACCTCAATGTCTCTCTCGTAGTGAGGGGCCCAGAACTGATTACAGGGTTTGAGGTGCGGCCTCACCAGTGCCCAGCACAGGCACACAATCACTGCCCTGGCCCTGCTGCCACTCTGGTTCTGATATGGGACAGGATGCTGTTGGCCTTGGCACCTGGGCATGCTGCTGGCACACCTGCTTGAATAAAAATAGGAATTAGAAAAAATAAATATTGAAACAGATTAAGGATTTCAGAATTTGTTCTTCTTGAATATTCATACTGACAAGAGTGCTGCACATCTGCGCACCTTGCTAATACATAGCCATTTTTTTCTCTTTATTTTTATTAACCTTGGCTCCTTTTGTTTGTGTGTTCTCTTGAATTAGGTTTTCTGTAAGCTGCAAACATTATCAGACTTGCACAGTTAAACATCAGGAGAAAAATAGAATAAGTAGAAGTAAAGAGATTAAAAAAAACACCCTGCTTCTGCAGCTGGCAAGGACCTCTAAACAGCAGGACCAAGCTGTTCTGCTCTGTGTGGGAGGAATAACTTGATAGTTAGCTCAGATTCAGCAAAACAGTTTAAGCAATGTCCCCAAACTGCTTTGGTGTAATAGCTCTTCATTACCTGGAAAATAAAGCTGACAATTGTATGCATTGACTTCTAGTACGTGTCAACCAGACAGGCCATTCACTGAAGGAGCAGGATAGAGCTGAGGAAGACTGGCAGAGGCACTTGCTCTACCCTTGCTCTTGCTGCTTCCCATGTGTCTGGAAATGGTCCAGATACATGCAAGAAACATCTGACCTCAAGATATCAGTGAGCACTTCAAAGTGACGATCTGTTCATTCATTTTGACTGTCATCATGGCCAAGGCATTGAGAAGATGACAAACCTGATCAGGACCATGCTGTGTGTGTTCTCTGAGGTGAAGCAAATGAGAAAGCTGTATAATCGTACTGACAACAGTGATAAACTTTGCTCCTCCCCTGCTAATACTATTGTAACTGAATAATGGAATTCATATCCAATTCATGTTCTCTTTAAAGACTTGGAATTGGATTGAAAATGCTATTTAACACTTAAATGTAGCCAAGGTCTATTTTTTCCAAACATAATTCAAGGAAGATGGGGCCAATTGGCTCGAGGGTTAAAAAAAGGCTATTCTCTCTGTGTTTGAGTTGTTTCGCTGCCCAGACTAGAAAAGCCCAGGTAAACTTCTTATAGTTTTATGACACTCTTAATGGTAGGCATGAAAATTCAAGCCAAGACAATACAAGCACAGAAAAAGCACAGGAGCATCTTGGTACTGATTGATGAGAGAGCTCACAAAGTGAAAACTCAAATTTAGGGGACCTAGGTTCACAGCCTCAACTGCATAGCTTCTAGTAGCTGCTCTTGGTATGGTTAGTGTTTCTGAGCTTGCATTGGCATGCTTGACGAGAGAAGACCTTGTCCAAGCATTAAGTCTGCTGCTGCTAGGAAAATAGTTGAATGGGTAATACAAGCATTGCTTAAGGACGGAACCCTTGACAGGGTAAATCAGCTGCCTGTATGTCAGTGACTAATACCATTGATTATCATCAGCTGATAAGTGGGCCCTGAAAAGTATAAAACAATAGTGGATTAGAATGAGCAAGCTATTTTCATATATCCACAATGATTATGTCTCTGTAGCGGTGGAGCCAGGCAGAGTTACAGTCAATTATCGCTAGTTCCTTTACATGGAAAAAAAGAAAAAGAAATAAATGGTTACATCCACACATCTTTGTGCTTGTTTGTGTCAGTATTGGTTTTAGCTTAAAACTAAGATACCCTGGAAATCAAAATGCTATCCACTTTCATTAACAATGTGCAGTGCTTATATCACTTATTTTCATTTAATTGCCGTCACATGCTTGATCTTTATTTTCCATAAAAAAAAAAAAAAAATCAGCCTTATTTACACTAATTTATGCTTCTCATACCAATTTTTTTAAGTTACACCTGCAGATTTTTATCTGCTTTCCCTCAGCATAAAAGCCTTGGAATCAGCACTTTTCCATTCTCCCATGAAAAGTGATGTGGTCTTGCAATGGCATAAGTCATACAATCTGTCTCGTCGCTGCCTTAACCAGACACCAAGAGCAACAGCATAAAGCAAGTGCTGTTTTGGCAGCACTTTCCTGAAGTCCCCATGCAGATGCTCTGCGCGTTTCGCAGTAGAATTAGAAACAGCAATCATTGTCGAAGACTGAAAATGTCCCTGCTCAGGACTGCTCCTGGCAGTGAGCAATGACAAATCTGTTCCCTTCACTTGACACCGTAAGATGTCCATGTGCTGCAAAGCTGCATGGTTCTGAGGCAGTAAATCACATCATGGGAACAAGCAAAACTTGGCTGTGGTACCTGAGGCTTTCCCTGCCTGACATATTACACTGTCAGGCTTTACAAGGCGCAGTAGATCTCCACATTTGGACTCTGCTGCACACCCTGTACTTTCCCCTCTAACTCACTCTTTTTTTAATTTGTCAGATGAAGTTCTCTTTATTCAGAGTACATGTATTCCTGATCTGTACATAGAGAATTTAGTGAGAGTTCACTAAAAATGTGTGGCTTGAATAGATAAGCAGTCTTTCTGAAGAGTTCTTTGATGAATTTTAAAAAGTAGCACTGACTTGCACTGTTTGAAATAAATATGTAATGCTTTCTTTCACCTGAACCAAAAATTGGCTCAATAACTGTGCATAGCTCCTAATAATGTTCTTAAAAGTACAGCTTTTTGGATACAGTTAGATAACTTTCAGAATAACAATTCAGCTTGCAGTCTCTTAGCCTCAGCTAGGAGAGGAGATTTCATTTATTTTATAGTAATCATAGGTAGTTTTCAATGCTCCTCTCAAAGAATACAGCTAAACTGGACAGTTGATTTTTGGTGCAACACTGTTTTGTCAAACCTAACTGCAAATCCAAGAGTGTCAGTTAGTTGCCCTCCATGTTTTCAGCTCAGAACAGTATTAATTTATAAAAATTACTTATAAACCAGTTTGCATTGTGGAAAGAGCAGTGTTCAGAGAATAAACCCAGGATTTTCCAGTGTGTCAGTGATCCCTTCAACACGTTTTAAATAATTACATATTTTAGATGACTGGCCATTAAAAACCAGTGTGTGTCTTGCTGTTGGTTATATCAGTTTTGCTTCTTTATGGAAATCACCATGAAATGGAAATAGCATCTCCAGAATATTAGAAGTATTAAATATTTCAATATTTTATTAACTGAATAATGGTCTTTCCTGGTGCAGGTTGTCAATAAGTGACAAAAACTAAAAGTCTGTGAAAAACCAGATGGTTTGTGCTGTTTTCGTATAACCCAATGAAATTGGTAAAAGTGAATGTGTGTTTGCATTTATATAGATAAATAGACACATATATATATTTATGAGTTATCTTTTGGTTCAGAGAGCTTTGCTTCTGTTATATTTTTCTTTTTCTTCTGTCATATTGAAGCTAACCAAATGCAGGTACCCCAGGTTGGATGAGGCTTTGAGTAACCTAGTCTAGTGAGAGGTGTCCCTGCCTGTGGCAGGGGGTTGGAATTGTATGAGCTTTAAGGTCTCTTCCAACCCAAACAATTCTATGATAAAATGTCAAAACGCAAGTTTAATTCATTTTGAAGACAGTATGTTTAAGAAAGGAAAAGTAACTTTGAATACAGGCATCAGGATTTGACCATTTGACAGTAAAATAATTCAGTTTTACCAGTGAAATGAAGATACCTTTTGTGAATAATAGTGTCAGCTTTTCTTTGCAGTCAGGAACCTTCTCCCTCCCACCTAAAAGTAATAATTTTTAAAAAGTCAAATTTGGAACTACCTCTTTTGTACCAATTACACAAATCAGAAGAGGAGGAGCTGAGAAACCCGCCTCTGTCTTAGGAAACCTTAATCTGATAAAGACTTGTGGAAAAATTAAGTACATACTTGCTGTCATTGAGCTGAATGGATATCATCTGCTATTCAGCCAAGATTCCAGCCCAGGTTCTCATTGTTGCCTCATGTCACCAGTAGGTTTGTTGTTATCCATGAGATCCTTCAGCTTTTCCCTCTATGCCTGTTCATGAAAGCCTGATAACTGTAATAAAATAGGATGTTTTGTCTTGCTCCCTTGGTCAAGATTAGAAAGAAGTTCTAATTTCCAGATATCTTTTACCTTTATTACTTCTTTGTGGTTGCAGTATTCTTCTGTCTTTAGGGCTCTTAGCAAGAATTTTTCACTGAAATGCTAACATTAAAATAAAAAAAGGTATTAGAGTTAAGAAAATTAATTTTAAACAACAGAAAAAAATTACTAAGTCTGTAAATTTACTCCTTTTAGAATCTTAACTGGATAAGTCATTCTCAGCTTTGTTAAAAAGGGCAAAATAAGGAGGAGGAACACATACTGTATGATGGTAATTCCGCTCTTCAATCAAATTGCAAGCATCCCCTGCTGAGCACTATGAGCTCCTTGCCAAAGTTGGAGGTCCCTATAAAGCCTTGCAAGGGAGAGCCAAAACTGACATGTCTCTCACCTGGGATTTTCATACGGGAAGGCTCAGAATCTGTATTTCTAAAGAAATGGTCACCATTAGCACTATGAACTAGGCACAATTAAATTGTTTAGTCACTGAACTTTTAGATTGATCTCCACATTGAACCTGGATAAGGGGATCTGAAGATTTCAGTACACTTGAAGTTCAATTTCCCCTTTGGAGGTGACCAATAAACTGTGTAATGCTTAGATTGGATATTAGGAAACATTCCTTCACTGAAAGGGTTGTCAAGCACTGGAACAGGCTGCCCAAAGAAGTGGTTGAGTCACCATCCCTGGAGGTGTTTAAAACACTGTCTACCCCAGACACCACAAAGAGTCTCTTAGGAATTAAAAATCACTTGCCACCACCTCTGAAATCCAACCAATCTTGGGACTATATCTCCCAAGGGTTGTCTTGAGCCTTCCTTGTTATGGCTGTTGCTACCTGATAAGATCTTATTGCTACCTGTTTCACAGCGTCATTTGTCCCTAACAGGTGACCATGTATTTCCAATGGATGGTGCATGTCTTGCAAAATCTGAGTTTGGCCTACACAAATTATTCTACAAGATTACCTTGTCCGGTTAGGCTTTTTGTCTAGCTAATTTTTCCAGGCTTTTACTATGTTAAGTCCTAGGATAAACCAGAAACATTTAGGAAGTGTCAGCACCATCATTTACAAACACACTCACTATTTCTAGTTAACTAGTGATCAGTTAACTCAAGGCAAGAAAGACACATACTAAGTCAACACTTACTATGACTTTTCAGAAGTGCTTTTTGTTGCTCTTTCTTCCCAAACTCTTGGATTTCAGCAGGGAACTTAGTTAGAATTCTCAAATAAGCTCAGCTGTAACCCACCTTCGCCATTTCCAGTCTCTTTCTCCCAATCAAATATTCAGAAAACGAATTTTTTATTTTTGAAAGATGGTGTGTCGGTCCAGCTGGATCAATGTAATTTATCATGGAGAACATCTTTTAAAACATGAGAACTTCCCTTTCCATGGAAGTAAGTTAAAAGCTCACTTTTGTTATTTGTCATTAATAATTTTGCACTTGAAATGATCGTATATTTCTTGAGCTTGAAATGGTGTTGAAATCAGCCTCTTCTGTGTTGTTCTCATGACTTTTTTTTAAAATAATAAATGCCGAATGCACAGTATATATTTGCATTTCTTACGGTTGGGTATTAAGACAGTTGTCATTAGGAGATTGTGCAAGTATTAGGGTAATATGTAAGATCCAAAAGTTAAAATGAGGTTTCTGAAACTAGTCCAGACTCTCTAGTTTTAATGCTTACCACGGGTTCTCCTCTCATAATAAAAACCAGGCTATACTCTCTTTTGCACAGTCTTCCTTGTAGTGGGTTTCAACAGCACTTCAGCAGCAGAGGACTGTATCATATCCCATTTTGCAGAAGATGAAAGCAATGTGCAGAAAATCACATTATTTTTCCCCAAGGTCATCTATTAATGGAGGGGCAAAGATAAACTCATTATCACTCTCATGAAGTATCACAATGATACATTTCTCAGAACTCCCAGTGTTGGCTTTTCTTGTGTTAAAGTTAGTTATGAAGAAATTCTTAATAGCAGCAGTTGTGTCAAGCATTTTTCCTTTTTGATAGTAGAATGTAACCATTGTTTAATCCTCTTTGTTCTTTCTAAAGTAATTTTTTAAACCGCAGGCAAAGATCAGGTGCAGGGGGAAAGTCCCTCCAGTTTTAGATCATTGGCAAGGGTATGGGATGTACTGCATGTTTCACTTGCTGTATATCCTTGCAAATATAGAGGCCTTCATAGCAGAAGTGTATGTTTCAGGTTTGCACACATTTGTGAGAATGTTAATACCACGTTGTGGGAATAGTGCTGAGTTCCCTGTTATCATGCAAGCAATTGCTAACTGTAGACCTCTGACTTTGTAATTTGTTCTTTATGGACTAGCCTGCAGCCAATAAGCAAAATCAATAGTCTTTGCTGAAAAGTAAGCAAGTGCCAGTGTGTTATGTGACAGGTGAAGATACATGTGCTTACTGGGGGTCAGAGGGCCACATCAAATTTCTCTCTGACTTCTTTTCAAAAAGCTAAATCCATTTAGGGAGCATTCGTCATTGGAAAATGTTGCAGTGGGGAATTAGACAGGCTTCTGCTCTTCTTTTCTCATTTAACGATGTTTGTTTTCAGCAGTCTGTTCAATAATGTCACTGAGAAGAAATTATGTGAGAAGAATAAAGTGCTTATAGTCTATTTATTTATTCATTCATTTCTGTAGAATAACACTAGCTGTTGTGTTCTCATGTTTATTAATGCTATTGTGGCAGTCCAAATATTTGTTTGTTCTCATTTTCCTTTGGAAAAAAGGTGTGGAACAGATTTCTTACTGTTTAAGCCTAAGGTGAAGGTTACACAGCTCCTAGGATCTTACCCATTCTATAAGCTTTTATTTCCTATTCTCAAGTACAGCATCTAACTGTATGCCATAATTCTAATACTGCACAAAGTTTGGAAAGTCTCTTTCAAGTGGAATGACCAGGATTGGGGCCATCCAGAAGTCTGTTAGAAAATACAACACCAGCAGCCTAAACATGTGCTGCTAGCCTGGGATAAAACAGGCTGTTTGTGGTGGATGCAACTGGTGCAGTTCCCTCTTTTGCATCAGATGCTGAATGTATTTCAGTGTTCTGAGGTCTACAGAAATCACTGTTCAAACCAGCCCTCATTTCTCAACATAGCAGGCTATAATAAAAGGCAGAAAGGGAAAGGAAAATTCCAGCCGAGGAGTTTTGTCTGAAATCCTGAAGTGGCTTAGGCTCATAAGCTACCAAAGGGGTTTCAGTATTCAGAAGTTATAGTATCTCTTCATGCTTAAGTGTTCAAGTTACGTTGTTTCAAAAACTTCCAGTCTAATAGCAAAAATGATAGAAGGCTTACTGCCACCGTTTGCTTCTTATTGAATATAGTTGCTCCATTTAATAGTCTGGACTGCTGCCATTGTACTTTCATATACACATGCAGGAAAAACAAACAGTTACCACACAGGTTCAATCAGATTAAAGGTTCCCTGTGTGAGAGCTGAATACCAAAAACCAGGTTGGTGTGTTAGATTTCTCTTGTGTCCTGTTTGATTTTAGCATGCACAATAAATGTCTCTTAATTTCGCTACTAGCTTTCTCCATAGCTGGGGGGCTTTTTTGCTGCTGACTGCACAAATCATTACCATAGTACTTCCTCTCAGTTGAGCACTGCTTCTTGAATGATACTTGATGCTTCCAGAAAGCTGTAGCTGAAGCCCTTCAATCCGGGTTACTGCCATGCTTCGTGCCACCTCTTGGTCACATTTTCAGGATTCACAGGCTGCTTTCAACACCATATTATATCTAGTGAATCCTCCAGTGCTCAGTAAGACAAATTTCTCAGCCACCAATAGTAAGACATGAGGAAAGCTCATTTTCATCATCTTCAAACAAGACTGCTGCCATTTTAGCCGTTAGCTACAAGACATTAAAATAATGCATTTAGCTAGAAAATCTATAAGCTCCACAAACTTCTATATCACTGAATTCAATTACTGCAGGATCATCTTTTTCCTACACTGTTTTAGTTCATTGAGAAATAGTTCTCTTCTCAACAGGAATTCCCAGGCAAGTGCTGGTAGGCAACTGGGAAAAAACAAGGGGCAGGATCCGGATCTTGTAATTGATTCTCTCTCAGGGAATGGGTCTGTGAGCAGACAACAAACAAACCAAGAACCTGCCTTTCCATCTAAGGGGTTGTAAAAATAAACTTATAATGGAATTTTATAGTTTGTGAAACTAAAAGATAACCCTTCCTATCCTCTGCTTCCCTTCATGGGGTAACACAGTTGCTGTTCTGTGGTGACAAGACAAGATAAAACTAAAATGACTGGAGATATCCCCTGAGCTCGAGGCTGCAGAGGGTTGAGGTTAAGCTTGAGGTTTGCCTGCTCAGATTCTTTTCTTTCTTTTATTTTTTTATTGGGTCTTAAACCTTTCCCTCACTAAATAAACACATTTATAGCATTTCTGTTCACTATTGGCAAGGTTTGTAGCCTTATGTGAAAAAACTCTTTCTTGCTGATTCAGACTAAATGCTTCTTTGTTGCTACTAGTCCCTCTGTCCCCAAGGGCTATGGTCCCTTGAATAGTGCCACATGCTAGTGCTTGGCCCTGCTTCCTTGCTGGCCTTACATTGGAGCTTTGGGTCTAAACTGTTTTGAACTTCATATCCTGGATCTGGTTTTGGTCACTTGAATATATCTATTGATCTTATTGTGTGATGCTCTGGTCTGTGCTGCTACATCTTTCCAGCTCTCATTACTGCTTTGCTACAGCACCATCATTTGTCTGGGTAGACGCAGCATTCAGAATTAAATAGAAAGAGAGTCTGGTTTAACCAGAAGTCTCTTTCTTTTAACTTCCCCAGAACCCTATCATTTGTTATCTTGTCTTTTTCTTGATTTTTATTCTTGCAAATATCAAAAGAAATTATCAGCAAAATTACTCTGGTGCTTGTCTCTTCCTATTTCATCACCAACACACAATGTATACCATTTACAGTAACAACCCCTATCACTTTTGTGATGGCCCTGCTATGCATTTGGTGTGACACATGCAAAGGGAGAGCAGTGGAAGAGGCCAGCAGCTCATGTTCTAATAGATAACAAAAGTTTGAACATGCATCCTTTTTGGCAGCGGTCTCCAAAACTGTGATCTTTTGAGATTTTAATTTTGAGGGCTCTTCAGATCATGTCACCGAAATATCTTCTTTCTACCCAGCTCATCATCTGCAAGATGTTGTTTTTTCAGTATCTTAATTCTGGATACATTAGAATCAAATAAAGTTTTCCTTAGAGCAATACTTTATCGCAGTTTTGTTATCCTTTCATTCTCAGTGTGTCACTATGCAAAATGTCATGGGTTGTATGTGCTTGCAAGATTAACTACAGAAAATGTATCTTATTCTTAAATTAAGCCTTGTTCTGGAAGGGAATTAAATGAACCTATCTAGTAATCAGCAGCATCTGTGTGAGAACAAATCATCTTCCATATTCTTACCTATTGTTGTCCTTCATTTACATTTGCCAGTTTGCTTTCCTTAAAGCCACCTTAAAGCATAACTGATATTCTCCTATTTTGTTAATGGTACTGCATCATATATTTATGTCACACTTCTCACTATTTCTCTTGTTTTCAAAATTACTGTAAGGATTACCGGCTTTATATACATGTTTTTGTAGTGTGTGGAATTGTGATAAATGATAATGCTAAGATGATAATGATAACAAAATATCATTCATTTCTATATAAAGACCAGAGAAAAACACAGGCAAATTTTAAAACAGTTTACACAACTGATTCTTACCTCAATAATTCAGAAATAGTTTACAGTAATAGTGAAAAAACAGGGACTTGCAATGTTTCTGTGATCAGTGTCTATTCACTACATAAAATTATTCCTGCTGAACTTAGTGGATTTTGGAAAAGGGTCTTAGAGTGGCAGAATGAAAAGTAAAATGAGACCTGTGATCAATAAAATTTCAGGAGACCATGTTTAATTGTTTCTTAACTGTTTTGTTAAAGCTTTCTTTTCCGGCAATCATAAATGGAACAAATTTATCCAATTAATTTTCCTTTTTCAGTTTCTAATAGTAAGTAACAGTCTGATGATTCATTATTTGAGATTCCTCCTAGAGCAAGTGCTGCAGCTAATACCTTTATTCATATACAGAACAGCACTTTGAATCATATGAACATATTTTTGCCAAAGGAGGCCTCTGGCCTGCTGTCCTTCACAGGTAGTTCATTACAAATATTTATTATTCAAAACTCCTCTGTAATGGGATATCCACATCTTTTTGATTGGTGACCATAAATATTCCTATTGATATAACCATTCTGATTCTTAAGCCTACCAAGGCTTAAGAATGTCTGTGTGGATACACTGGTAAAGCATGCTTTGCTTTAAGGTGGCTATTTTTGCAATGATTTCTACCACCAAAAAAAAAGGATTTTTAAAGCTATCTATAAAAAAGGGAGCTCTGCATGATTAGAATGCAATTCAAGTCAATTGACTTCAGAAAAAATGAACTCGTGTACTAGGTTGTCTTTGCATAAATAACTTTACAGAAAAAATGAGATTAGGCTGCCAATTGGATCAAAAATACTTTAAAATGGATTATAATTCAAGTAGATTTCCAGTGTTAAAAAGAATTAAATGACTAGCAGTGAACAAGGTTCTCCTAATAAGAAGTGTTATGTCTGGCCATCTCTCTGGACAAGTTCTACTGCTTTCTGCAGAGCAGCAATATTCATTTCATTTTTATCTCTAAACAGGCTGAAAAAAGGTATCAATGTTACTTAGCTACAATGCAAATAAATATTCATAACGTTGGCACATGCATAGCTAATTGAACAGGTTTTGTTAATATTATACTAGATATTCATGGACATGTGCCTTTTTCTATAATGAAAATACTGCCTAAGGCTAGCTTTGTTTTTCTTGTCAAGAACAATTTATGTGCTTTCATTTAAATGAATATAAACTTCTATTCTCATGACAAAGTAATTCACTATTAATTTGGGTAAAGAATTTCTTTATTCCCTTTGTGGTACATTTTTATTGGAAAAGAAAAACCTAAATGTATCTCAGAAATTTTCTCTATGCATTCTGTCTAATTTCTGTAATAAGTGGCATGAATGTATAGGGATTTCAGTGGCTACTTGCTAGGTAAATATGGGATATGGGCATATTAGATTTTACTGAAAATTAATCTGGAAAGATTTTTTTTGAAATACAGGTTTCCTTCATGATGTTTTAAATTTTGTGCAAACAATTTAGGAATATATACATTAAAAACACTGCCCTTTTCTTTATTTCCTGTTTTAATTCTTGCTTTATTCCTAGTCAAGATTCTGGTTCTCAAGAATGTTTTGAAAGGTGAAGAGAGCTGAAGTAAGGTAAAGGCAGATAATACAAATGTAACTGAAAAAACATAACATGGATGGAGATATTAGCTGCTGAGAAAGAGATGAGAGTTTTTAGCTCTGCTTCATCAGCTAGCAAAGTATGATGGGCTGATGAAAACATGATGAAGTTTAACCATGCCAAGTGCAAGGTCTTACACCTGGGTTGGAGTAATCCCAGGCACAGCTACAGGTTGGGCAGAGAAGAGATTCAGAGCAGCCCTGTGGAGAAGGACTTGGGGGTGTTGGT